>PVLA01015804.1:0-23497 GCA_004027455.1 Hydrochoerus hydrochaeris
AACTCGAAGGGGAAGTGGAAAGCGAACAGAAGCGCAACGTTGAAGCTGTCAAGGGCCTGCGCAAACATGAGAGAAGAGTGAAGGAACTCACCTACCAAGTAAGGAAATGACTCCTCTCGGCGCTTAGCCAGCCTTCAAGGAATTAAAAACCATAACAAAATGTGATGATACTTGCACTGCCAAAAACCTCATTGTGGAACCATTATTTTAGACCGAGGAGGACCGCAAGAATATTCTCAGGCTGCAGGACCTTGTGGACAAACTACAAAGCAAAGTGAAAGCGTACAAGAGACAAGCAGAGGAAGCGGTGAGTCCAGGACCCCTTGGCAGGACTTGGTTGTGGCCACTTCTCAGACGTGACCGTGCCATTCTAGTTAAGATGAAAGAAGCGTTGAGCAAAATAAGGAGAGAAAGCCAAACAAACACAGTATTCTAGGAAGGAGGGAGGGCAGATGCAAAGTTTCGGAGTGTAAACCAGGGTGGTTCAAGGAGTAGAAAAAATGAGGGAGACAGCAGCACAGAGAAAGCTAGAATGTGAGGCAGAAAGGAGGTTGATATGGTCTTCTAAGGTACGATAAGAAACCTGTATTTTTTTTCTAAGTATAATGGGAAAGTTTTGCAATGAGAGAGTTCTCATCACGCTCAGATATGACCTGGTTTATATTTTCTGAAGAATATTCTGGCTATTACGTGGAGAATAGATCGTTGGGTAGCACTGGTAGGTGCAGGGAGGCGTGTTAGGAAACTTTCCAGGTGGTTCTTTAGATAAGGTAGGAATGGATCAGAGAGACAGAAGTGGAGTGAATCCAACTGTTTTAGAGGCGGAAAGCAGGAGATACACTAAAGTGGTGGAAATAAGGAGATCAAGGGTAGTTTCTCAAGTTCATGATGTGAGTAACCAGGTGAACAGTTTAAGATTACTGAAATGTAGAACTAGGGGGAAGTAAGATTTACAGGGCAAGAAAGAAATAGGCATTGTTTTAGCCACATTAAATGTGAAACACCATCCTACATCCAAGTGGATATGTCATGTAAATAGTTGCATATGAGTTTGGAACTCAGAAGGTCTCAGTTATGATCTAACCAATAGATTTTTGACACCCCACCTTCTCTCGTCTTCCCATCCTGGGATTCATCTGAATGATAATTAAATAATATCAGTTTCCTAAGTATAGAGGAAAAACAAAACAAAACACAATATTCTAGGGAGGAGGGAGGTCCTCTATTCATTGATGATTCTTTTTCCCCTGAGCTCTAATAGCCAAGAGAAAGACCCAGGGCAGGGGTAAGACAGGAAGAGAGAACAGAGAATATACACGTGTACACACCCACAGCAACAGACGCACGGGCCACTAAAGCTTTCTGTAGCTCCCAGTTTCCTCATCTGTAAGAAGGAGATCTGAAGTTTGCTCTTTTTTTAAGCCAAGATACCCTATTTAGTGATTCTAAGCTTTATCCGTGTTCTAAATTTGAATGCCACATTTTGGGAGGGTTCTTAACAAGCCTTAAAAAAAAAAAAGACACAACAGGAATTAATACAACATAAAATATCAAAACATTTCTTTGGGATTTTTTTTCTTAAAAAAAAAAAACTAATAGACTGAATCATGTTTAAGTGAAAAAAAAAAAACTCAAGACTTACTGACCTAAAAATCTGGGAATTTGAACATGTTTTTCTCATCAATGCATTCCTGTTTCACAGGAGGAGCAATCCAATGTCAACCTCTCCAAGTTCCGCAAGATCCAGCACGAGCTGGAGGAGGCCGAGGAACGGGCTGACATTGCCGAGTCCCAGGTCAACAAACTCCGGGTGAAGAGCCGGGAGGTTCACACCAAGATCATCAGCGAAGAGTAATTCATCCAAGTGCAGAAAAGTGACCAAAGACATACACAAAATGTGAAAATCTTTGTCACTGTTTTGTATTTATAACTTATGGAGATAAAAAATTTATCTACCAAGAATTCATGAGCCTCATTTTTCCCTTCCATATCAGTTTATCTTTTCATCATATACCAAGAAAATATTTTGCTTGGGTTTTATGTAAACGTACTTAATCACTAGAACTAAAACGATAGAGAACAACTAGGCCAAACCCAGCAAGCCTCACCAGACACCATCACTGTGGGAAATAGATGAAGTCTAGCAGTATACCACAGACATGTAGAACACAGCTCTTCACCTGGTAGAACATCAACTAGCTTCTTCTATTTTTTCTTTTGGTTTTGTGGTTCTGGAGATTGTACCTAAAGCATTACATATAGTAGGCAAGCAATTTATGATTGAGACACATCCCCAACCCTAGCTTCTGTTATTGAAGTGCCCAGGGACTAACAGGAAAAGATCTTTACTTGATGAAGTTCATCTATAAAGATTGGAAGATATGTTTGCTCCTTCAAATGCACAGATACAAATGTAAGCTACACAGATAACGAATCAGGAAAGTGTGGCATCTCATCAAAAGAAATTAATAAAGCTCTAGTAATTAACTCCAAAGAAATGGAGATCAATGAATTATCTTAAAATAATTCAAAATAATCATCATAAAGAATTCAGTGAGTTATAGGAAAACAGAGGCTTTAGGGAAATAAGTCATAAGCAAAATGAATATGTTTAATAAAGAAATAGAAACCACAAGAAAGAACAAAACAAAAACTGAAACATAAGATTATAATGATAGAAATGAAAAATTCAGTAGAGAACTTCAATAGCAAACTCAATCATGCAAAAGAGAAAAATAGTGAATTCAAAGATATGCCATTTAAAAGTACCCTAATAGAGACACTAAAAGGAAAAAAGCAAAGTACAGATAGGTGTTTATGGGATATCATCAAGTATACAAATGTATGAATCATGAAAGTGCCAGAAGAAGACAGAGAAAGAGTGTCAAAAAATATATTTAAGAATTACAAACAGAAAATGTCCCAAATACTAGGAAGAATATGGACATCAAAATTAATAAAGATTGAAGAAAGATAAGTCCAAAGAATAATTTTCTGAAACACATTATAATCAGGTTTTCAAAAGGCCAAAACAAAGCAAAAATTTTGAAAGAAAGAAAAAAGTGACTCATCACATACAAGGGAACTCACATAAGGCTAAAGGTGAACTTCTCAACAGAAAGAAGCTTGCAAGCCAGAAGAGCAGAATGATAATTCAGAGTGCTGAGAAAAAAATCTTGCCAAGAAAAGATACTATACCAAGTAATGCTGTCCTTCAGGAGTGAAAAGCAGATGAAAATATTTCCAAACAGGCAAAAGCTGCCTTTAAGAAATGCTAAAGAAAATTCTTCAGGCTGAAGTGAAAGGATTCTGAGTAACAAGAAAATATGTGAAAATATAAAATCACTGGTACAGTTAAATGTATAACTAGATTCTGAATGCTCAGATATTGTCATTGTGGCACAAAAATTATTTTAATTCAGGCATCAGCTAAATTACAAAAGTATTAAAATAACTATGATTACAACAATTTTTAATGAATACACAATATAAAATATGTAGTATTGGATCAATAACATAAAATTAGGACAGGGAGATATAAGTATCAGAGTTTTATGTGATTTAAATTAAGTTCTTATCTGTTGAAGGAAGAAAGTTGTAGCCAGGCATGTTAATGCATGCTTGTAATGCCAGCACTCAAGAAGGTAAGGCAGGTGCATCACTGCAAGTTCAATGCTACTGGGGTACAGTACATAAAGAGTTCACGGTTAGACTGAACTACATTAGCAAGACCCTGACCACCCTGCGCTCCCAAAAAAAAAACCAAAAAAGGAAAAAGGTATAAAGTTGTAATTATAAAATGTTTTATGTAAAGTCCATGGTAACAATAAAGAAATCTTTAATAGATAAACAGAAGATATCAAATGCAATCAAAACATGCCATTACAAAAAATCAAGTCACAAAGGAAGGCTGCAAAAGATGTAGAAATCAGAGGTTTACAAAACAACCAGAATCAACAGAGTGGAAATAAGCCCTTATTTTTTAACAACTGCTACAAACATAAGTTGACTAACTTCTCCAAATAAAAGAAAAAGGGTTAAATGGGTTTTTTTAAAAGGCTACCAATATGTTGCCTACAAGAGTTGTCACTTTAGCACAAAGGATGCACATCAGTGAAACTGAAAGTGTTATGAAAGACATCTAATCTGGGCACAGTGAAACAAACCTGTGGTCCCACTTTCTTGAAAAATTGAGGCAGGAAAGATAAAAAGGTCAAGCCCAGCCTAAAAACTTAGTGAGACCCTGTTTCATCATAAAAATTAAAAAGGGCTGGTTCCCTGAGTTCAATACTTAGTAATAGGAGGGGGAGAACAGAAAAAAATAAAAACATATTCTATACAAAGTATAATGAAATAGAATACAAGGGGCTACATTTATATCAGATGAAATAGATTTTTCAATCAATATCTCTCACAAGCTACCAAGGTCACAAGTGACAAGAAGGTCAATTTGTAACGAAAATATAAGAATTGGAATAAGAAGCCAGCCCCCTCCTGTGCTTTACCACCAGTTGTGAGCCATGGGGAGGAGAACAAGGAGCCAACCCCTTCCTGTGAGCCGGCCGGTATGTGGGCTTAGAGACAAGGAGAGCCAAGGTCCCCCCTACCTCCGTAAAGAAACCTAGTAATTTGAAGAAACACAGACTAAGATGATAGCTATTGGAAGTAAAAGAAAATGAGAACTTAATGCTTGTAGTGTTTAGTTTTTTATTGAATTTGCAGGCCCAAAATCAGTAGACTGATCATCTATTTAGAGGATAACAATATGCATTATAACAACTATGGAAGATCTCTTTCTGAAAGTGGTAGCCATTGTTAATTCCTTATTATCTTGTCTTTTTTTTTTTTTGGAAGGTAGTAAAATACAACAAAACAAGAAAGAACAAAGCCAATCGATACAATGCAGTGAAATTTGTACAGAACTTCAGAGCAGGATACCAGGATATTAGTAATCCTATTATCTTGTCTTAAAGTCCTGTATCATTTTCACTGTTTTGTTTGGTTTTATTCTGTTTTGTTTTGTTTGATTTTATTATATCTGATGGCATGGACAGCTATTTCAAAGATAACAAAATATATTATGGTAGCCATTTTTGATGTCCTATTACCTTGTTTTGAAATCCTGTGTTGCTTTCATTGTTTCATTTTGATTAGTTACATTCTGTTGTGTTTTGTTTGATTTTATTATGTCTGTTTATCTAGGCAGCTATTTTGAAGATAACAAGAGGCATTACAGTAGTCATTGTTAATTTTCTATTATCTGGTTTTGAAATCCTTCATTACTTACACTGTTTTGTTTTGAATGGCTTTATTCTGTTTTATTTTGCTTAGTTTTATTCTCTAAAAAGTAAAATACAAGAATTGTAAAAATACATGCACCCAACATGAAAGTACCTAAATATATAAAGCCAAGAATAAGAACTGAAGAGATGTATAGACAGCAACACAATAACAGAAACTTCAATAACCCACTTTTTTCTTTTTCTTTTATGCAAAAATAAAACAAAATTTCATAATCAAATAATAAGAGAATAGCAGTAGCTACTACACTGTGTATCACTGTCTTCAAAGTAGTTACTCAGACTACAAAAAGATTCTTACAAAATAAATGCAAGATATCTACTGTAATACATGATGGATATAGTTAAATTAGTAATACTTTGTTACATGCATCAAAAATCCTAATTTTTGAGTGTTCTTACCACAAAAATGACAACTGAGAGATTGTACATATTAATTAACTTGATGTAGCCATTTCAGAATGCTTACATATTTTAAAACGTTTCACCACATGATATTTGTATTAGCATTCTAGGAATATACAGAAATTCAGTATGTCAGGAATTTCAAATTCAAGTTCGAGGTGTAGACCCCCGTTGTTAAGCTACTCACCACTCAAGCCACTCCCTCTTATCAGTTCCTTGCTACTGAAGAAACTGGGGAAACTGAGGAAAGAGATTCTCCTCTATAATCAAAATAGGGGGGAATGTTGGGGCACAATTATAATGTAGGAACACATTTATAAGATAACAAACTTATACATACCTCAAGATCAATTAGAAGTCTCTGACCAAGTTTCTGGTCCGCCGCTTCTGCTGAATTCAACTGACCTTGATGGTGTCTACAGCCCAGCTGCACACCTCTGCTGTGCGATGAGTCAGAGTAATTGTCTGCATCTTGAGGCACCCTGGGCTAACTCAAGGCCTCTCCCCCGAGTGTTTCTGTATTAGGGCAATGCCTTTAACTACGCGTATAAGGACTCCCTCCCCTTGTTCCCAGAGTGTTTCTATATTATGATAAACATAATTCCTTTGTTTCAAGGTTAGCCTACCTGACGTTATATGACTCAATTTATGTAACCAATTATGTAATGTTTTGTCACTTGCTTTGTACCTCCTACTTCTAAATCCATTATAAACTAAACTTTTCTTAAATTCAGCACTGTTGCCTTTGAGGAATTATCCTACAACAGCCCACTGCCATAAAGATTCGACAGTCCACTGATGTAAAGATTAAATGCTGCCTTCTAAAAACAAAACAAAACAAAACAACTCTCCTAATTTAGGCTGAGGCGATGCTTCCCACTCATATCTAAGCATAAAAAAGCACACAAATACAGAAAAGCTTAGTGTTCATTTCTTGCATTTTGCTAGTTAGACAATACTTAAGGAAGTATGTCTAAGGGAAATAATCTCCTCCCTCATTCAGCCCTGCTTCTCTCTTCCTATCAAAGCTGCACAAAGTTCTCTCATCTACTCCTGTGGTCTATGCTAGTTGCCTTTGGAATGTTATTGTCATTAGAGCTTTTAAGATCTAGATGGTAGTCTGTCTGTAACTGATCAAAGTTCTAATGTCAGATGAGAGTCCTGGTTAATCACGTTCCTGTAAGTCACTGTATCTCCCAGACTCATTCACATTTTTTTCTTTAGCTTTCAGTTCTGAACGTAGTGAATGTGCCTAGTAAACAGATATTACGTTTGTCATTTAAGCACCACATTCCAAGAGAGATAGAACTAAGTGAATTCTAAAAGGAAAAGGAATCAGAGCAAGTTTCTTTCTGATTTAGCAGTAACACTTGGGGTAAACTGCTAGACTATGAGTCATTTCCATTCAGATTAAAAAAAAAAAAACCAAAGGGCTGACAGTAATTTTATAGCATTGCATCAAAAGAAATTTTAAAAAACATAAAATATTCAATCTGTCAGTGTGTTAAAGAGAAATTCTAAGTTAACAGTATCATATTTATTTATTTATTTATTTATTTACTTTAAGGATAGTAAAATCCAACAAAACAAGACAGAACAAAGCCGATCAAACCAGTGCAGCAAAATTGGTACAGAACTTCAAAGCAAGATACTAGGAAAGCAACAATAGCTACTATAGTATGTCTTGTTATATAGTCACTATAGTTGTCGATTCCATCAGGTATAGCAAAATCAAAACAAAAACCAAACACAATGAAATCAATCAAGACAGAATATTTGAATAAAGCACAACAATTAACCAGAACAAAGCAAAACAGTGAAAACAATATTGGACTTCAAAGAGAAGATAGAAGGAAATTCCCCATATTTGCTATATTGCATATGGTCATCCTCCCAAGAGATGCTCAGGCCACTGGCCCCAGGCCTACAAAATCAACCAAACAATACAAGCATTTAGTTGCTTTATGTATTTTAGTTGCTATCAACTCAGCCTGTCCTCTGAACCAGGGGGTGGGGAGGGACAGGTTGGAGGTAGCGTTGGGGGGGCGGTAGGCTCACATGGGACGCTACTGACTTTTCTCTCCCTGGAACCTGTGCAGCTTTCACAGCTTACCAGGAAGGCTGTCTAGTTGATTTCTTAGTTGGTGCCCCAAATCCCAGCATCAGTCAGCAGGATTATAAAAACAGTGATCTCATTCAGTTTAAGCCAGCAGATGATATATGAAAATATCATGCCAGATCTTAGGGGCACACTTAGGGTAGATCTATGTACTGTTATACTGAGCAACAGCTATGTAGATGACAAAGCTGGCAAACAGAATCTTTGAGTATCATGGGCTTGTGATAGCCCACCCATCTTGCTAATTCACAGGCAAAGTTTTGTGGACTGCATAAAACCAGCTTGAATAAAAATATATGGTATCCACTTCATTACAGTTACAAGTAGTCATGAGAGTTTGCCCATGGCCTAGGAATGCATGTTTGGGTCTCCCTCCATGATGCGGTAGAAACATGCATGGAACATCACACAGCATCCTGCTGTCCCCTCAGTGAAGACATGCAAGCGGAAGACAGCCACTGTAAGTCCTCCAGAACAGGAACAGAAGTGTTTACATCTACTCTAAATCCCTCGGACATCCCTCACTGCTACCTAATCTTAAAATTCACTTTCTCCTTTGTGTTTCAGACTTTCAAACTTGAAAAGAATCTATCAGCAGTTCTTGGCTAGGAATTTTCTGTCTTAGTATCTATCATTCATTGCTTCCATTTCTACTTTTAAATCTAAAATTCATTCCACACTCCTAATGACCCAAAGCACTGACAAATCAATTAGTCCTAAACTCCTCATGGTCAGGCTCATTCTGCCCGACCAATTTCATCGGAGAAGAGTAAGTGGGAACCTGGCTTTGAGTTCTGTGGTGAATGATGCAGCAGCCAAGCTGGAGAAACAGCCTCAGAAGCCCTGAATCCTCCCCTATCAAATGCCTATAAAGAACCCTAGATCATCCTCTGTCAAATTATTTATAGGTGACAAGAAATATTTCTAATTATATCCATTCACAGCCACGGTCAGTGAGTATTGTACAAAGAGATTGCCAGAAAAGATTTTGCCAAGTAGGTTCCCAAGCTGGGACAGCTGAGGTGGCTGCTGTGTTTGCAGAATGGTCTCTATAAAAGTAGAGCCCAGATGCCTGTGGCCCGTCCTTCCTCAAAATCCTTAAAGGTATGTACAGTGGAGGAACACTCGGTTAAGTGTACAGTCCCAGTGACACAAAAGGGAGGTGACGACCATCTCCCCAACTTGAATTTTCTTTTCAACATTCCTCGGGATGACACTGTACATGATATAGTTGATAGTATTTTGTGATTAAATGAGAAAAAAAATCCTGCATTTTCTGTTTGTTTTTTCTTTCAACAGTAATTGTCTGCTTTGAGCCTGCCACCTGCTTCACCTGGTAACATAAGAGGTAAGAGGAATTTATTATTACACTCTAAAGAGCAAAGATATTTCTATACTGCTATGTCCTAATAAGCTACCTATCATTTACTTTCCTGGTTAGCACTGGGTATAGGATACCAAGAACAGCTGTTCTTTAAAAGTGACTTAAGATTCGACTTTTCAGCCACTTAATCAAACAAAACTTAATGAAACTTCTCTCTCATATGCTGTTGCAACTTCAGAAAGAATATAGCCATCATAGTTAACTGACTTATTAGCCCAGGTAGACCAGTAAAAAAGACCACATAGTAAAATCAATAATATATTGATCTGGAAGTCAAACCTTCTAGGTGCCAGAGTAGGCTTTTCCCTAAATCTGTTTCCTTGAGTCAATCCATTAACTTTTATGTGTGCAGTGGAGTTAACACTGAACCTGGATTTAGGAAGACAGGGCTTCTGTCTCCTCACTGCCTCCTACCACCTCTGTGGCAGTGAACGGCCCCTCACCTTTTGGAGATTTTGTGTCTTCACCAGTAAAATGAGGAGGCTGGATTCTAGGTGACTACTAAGGTCTTTCTAGTTTTTTCTGTCTGTAATCTGAGTTACTGGTTTTCCACAGCCATCCATGGAACCAAAGCGCTTAAAAGCTCACCCCCAAAGAGAAAGGGAGAGGGAGAGGGAGAGGGAGAGAGAGAGAGATTCACTAGGCATTTATGATTATTTTAAGTGAGTTTATATTTAATACAATCCTTACATTCATTTAGAAAAAAGAAAACATTTATTTGGAAATGTTGCTCATTCAAATTGAAGCAATTATAACTTTGTGGGCAGACTCGGCTCTTCTGCAACAAATCCGAGCTTTCGTGGAGGCTTGTGACCCCCAAGGTGGGAAACAACTGGTCTAAGACATTAGAGAGACATCAGGGGGACACACTGCATTGTAACAATCACTGGTTGGTTAATTCAACTCTGCTTCACACAGAAACAAATCCTAATGTTAATGTTCCATTATCTGTTCCTTGAAAATCTATCTAAATTTTACTGTATCATCAAGAGACTTTTTTAGAAGTTGATTTTGAGCTATAGTATATGGCAAATTTCATATCCAGCATTTTAAACTGAGAGGCAGTTTAATATGAAGAAAAACCAAGATCCTTTCTGGAAAGTCTACAAAAAGTTGAGTTATTATTGCCATTGTTATTGTTGTCAATAACCAAGACTCTGAGGGGTTTTTTCCCTCCAGCAATGGGGATTGAATACGGAGCCTTCACACTAAGCTATATCCCCAGCCCTTTCTATTTCTTGAGCTAGGGTCTTGCTAAGTTACCCAGGCTAGCCTCGAACTTGTGACTTTCTGCCCCCAGCCTCCCAGAATGCAGGATGACAGGCATTCACCACCACACCTGCCTCAAGACAGTTTTCTACAAACCATCTTGTCTCTCACTCCATACAAGTCACTCCGTACAAGTTTTTTACTCTGACCAGAGCTGAAGGACTTATTTTATTTGCTCATAATTAACTTGTCAGTGGTGGGGGGGGGAGGTTTCAAATTGGCTTGAAACTTTATACTGGCTAGCAATTTCAGAAGAGCTATTTAGAAGTTTGATTTTTACAAAAAAGGAGCAGAAGAAACACAATTTTATGAACCAAAAACATTAAGAATAAGATAAAAATAAAACAAGTGATATGCTAGAATCCAATGAAACTCAGAGAAATATGCACTGAAAATCCAAAACTATTGCGAAGCTTTATTAAAATATTCATGCTGTTTTTCTCCAAGGATAATTTAAAGTTATTTTTATGTAGAAAAATCGCATCTTGGCATTTTGGCTAAGATCAAGTGTAGTATTTTTATGTAGAAAATATGGCTGACTTTCAACAATGTAATAAATGATAAAGAAACTAAATTTTGACATAGGACAGGATCATTTTTGGATGTTTATCTCTCATTGTACTGATTCTACCCTTTACTTACCAGGTATACATCTGTAACTAGGAATTTATTTGTATTTATTAGGTGTTTTCAACATGAACTTTTGTCCAATGAATCCATGCATCTTTTCACACCTCAATTTAATATTTTCTGCATCCAGTTTTAATAATTTGGGAAGACATTCCCGGATATTTGTTTTAAACATAGGTTCATTGAGATCGCAAAGCCACTGAAGTCTTAAAATGTCACAAAATTTAATTAAGCTACCAATACACGGCTTTCAAGTCCATGAGTTATCTTTCAGCATCTTGACACAGGAGTGTGATCCCTACAGACGGAGAGAAGTGCAGTAAATGAGGCCAACAGGACAGCTCTCCACCCCACCCTCAATTGTCACCTGCCTCTGCTTCTGCCTCTAGGTGCACCTAACCCGCAGCCATGAGTTCGGACTCTGAGATGGCCGTTTTTGGGGAGGCTGCCCCTTACCTCCGAAAGTCTGAAAAGGAGCGCATCGAGGCCCAGAACAAGCCTTTTGATGCCAAGTCCTCTGTCTTTGTGGTGGACGCCAAAGAGTCCTTTGTGAAAGCAACAATACAGAGCAGGGAAGGGGGGAAGGTGACAGCCAAGACTGAAGGCGGAGCTGTAAGTGAAACATGTGCTTCTGATGAGACTGTCACCCTTCGCGTTTATGTAGCTGGCACATTCTGACGGATCTCTCTTGTTTCACTGAATAGACTGTAACAGTGAAAGATGACCAGGTGTTCCCCATGAACCCTCCCAAGTATGACAAGATCGAGGACATGGCCATGATGACTCACCTGCACGAGCCCGCGGTGCTGTACAACCTCAAAGAACGTTACGCAGCCTGGATGATCTACGTGAGTGTGCCCTTTGGGGTGGTATTTCACCAACTCCACCAACTTCTTGTGTTTGCAGAAACAACAGTATTTGGTTAGTGTTTTTAACCAAATAGTGGTTATTTGTGCTGCAAATTCCGATACATTGGAAAATAGCCATGTGGAAAGCTGTCTGCTTACCTCAGTAGATGGAAAGGTGCAGTATTTTGTACAGTACCAGATAACAGAGGAAGACGAGGAATCAGTGAAACCCATCAAGCTTCACGGAAACTAACGCTGTTGTTAGGCCCCTCTCACCCTGCCGTTAACACAGTACTTCCAAGGTGGAATAATGAGGTGATTTCTGAGTGAGCAATCTGGTACTTTCCCACAGACCTACTCGGGCCTCTTCTGCGTCACTGTCAACCCCTACAAGTGGCTGCCGGTGTACAACCCCGAGGTGGTGACAGCCTACAGAGGCAAAAAGCGCCAGGAGGCCCCGCCCCACATCTTCTCCATCTCTGACAACGCCTATCAGTTCATGCTGACTGGTGAGTGGATCCCCAATTAGAATTTCTACAAGCATTGTAACATATGTGTGTATTTTAAGAATAAAATGTTCCGCACCAACATGAGGACAGTAATGATAAAAGCAGGAACATGGAATAAGAGACTTTGGTTTCAAAATTACAAAGGAATTTGCTTAGTTTCCTATGTTAAAATTCATATTAATTATGCTCACTCCAGCTCAAAACTAGTAAAATTGGGGCATTAATTCTGATTTTTAAGTTTAAAATTTCACAGTGACAAGTTATCACGAGCACGTTAGGAAACTGGGCTGGACATTAATAATATGACAACATTTTGAACTATGTGACAGATGACTGGATGGGATATGAAGCTGTTATTTATCTGTGTTTGGTTAATTATTCTCAGGGATAAAATGGTGAAACAGTGCATTCCATATTCTATTCTGCTGGTGACAAGGCACAGATCAATCAGCACACCTCTTCCTGATTATTTTTAAAAGTTTCTTGCCAAAAGCAAAAACATAACTTATAGTGCTCTTCTTTTCTGTGAGTGGGGAATTTTAAAAGACAGTCTCAAGTTTACAAGTACTAGTTTATGTATGTGCTGAGTGCATTTGGCCTGTTATTTTACATTACCTTTGGTTTCTCTTCCACAGATCGTGAGAACCAGTCAATCCTGATTACGTATGTAGATGTCGTGACTTTCTTTGCTAAATTTTGATGGTTGTAGTGGTGCATACTGCCTTCCTTTCTGGTTGTTTAACTCTTATTGATGTTTCCAGTGGAGAATCCGGGGCAGGGAAGACTGTGAACACCAAACGTGTCATCCAGTACTTTGCAACAATCGCAATCACTGGGGAGAAGAAGAAGGAGGAAGCAACTTCTGGCAAAATGCAGGTGGGTCTGATCATTGCCTGAGAAAGGAAGGAATACCAAGCTTTTTAAAATGTGGTCACGGCACTCCAAAACCAGGGCAGCCAATTACACATGACGGCAGAGTTTAGGAATCTTGAAGAGCTTGTGAGAATGGGGTAAAGTTTAGCAAGCAAGAGTTCCCACAATCATTCATTAGAAAGAAAAAGTGGGCCTGATGTATAGAGAAGTCAAGGCCACCTCCCTGAGTGTCCCCCTCCCCAGGGAGGGACTTCATCATATAAAGACTTATCCAAAGTTACGAATGCTACCAACACAGAAAGCGAACGGGAAAGAAGTCAGTGAGAAGTTCTTTTCATGTATTCAGTCCAACTTTTCTGGCATTTCTTTCTCTATTTTATCATTTCTCTTAAGGGGACCCTGGAAGATCAAATCATCAGTGCCAACCCCCTGCTGGAGGCCTTCGGGAACGCCAAGACCGTGAGGAACGACAACTCCTCCCGCTTCGTGAGTCTTTGGTTTTCCTTTTCATGCGAGAAAATCGGCAGTATCTTTTCCATCTATTTGGTTCATAGCTAAGAAAACGGTTTCTGGCTTTTAATCAGCCTTTTATTGCCTTTCCCAGGGTAAATTTATCAGGATCCATTTTGGTACCACAGGCAAACTGGCTTCTGCTGATATTGAAACATGTAAGTTAGTAAATAGTGGTGACTCAGAATCTTTTTCTTTGGGGTACATATTGGACACTCTTATTTTCATCTATGTAAGGTGAAATTTCCAAATGCTTAATGTAGCTTTTTCTTTTAAATGTGTGACTTTTCAGATCTGCTGGAGAAGTCTCGGGTCACTTTCCAGCTAAAGGCTGAAAGAAGCTATCACATATTTTATCAGATCACGTCCAATAAAAAACCAGAGCTCATTGGTAAGGAGCATCTTGATTTATCTCTGTCAGGAAAGAAGCTCAGCCTATGATGCCCCTCTGCAATGTTTTTCTGACTAAGGTAACTGTGTATTCTGCTTTTTGCCATGTTTTCAGAAATGCTTCTGATCACCACCAACCCTTATGACTTTGCCTATGTCAGTCAAGGTGAAATTACCGTGCCCAGCATTGATGATCAGGAGGAGCTGATAGCCACAGATGTAAGTATTATGCACAAAGCAAGATAAAGCAAAACATTTTTCAGGATGTAACCATTAGCAGAAAGACTATAAGTAGTCACTACTATCTTTTAGATTTTCTAAACCCTGGAAAAAAATTACAGACTATTCTAACATTCTCCTACATATATATATATATATATATATATATATATATATATATATATAGCGCATTAAAAGTCTTTGACTAGGTCTTTGACTTTTCTTACCCAACCATTCTTTGTATCCTTACCTAATTCATTCCTTTTTTTTTTCTTATTTTATTGGTCATTTTTGGTCAATATTTGTATACAAGTATTTCTTTCCTTTCTATTGTATGTCATATCCTACATCTAAGAATCTAGGAAATACTTGCATTCTTAAATAACAAAAAGTGAAGTTCTCACAGCTCCTTCTTTTCAGAGGTAAACACAAACTTTGTTTTGAATGAATGTAGGCTAATTGTATAGCTGCTTCCCTCTTAGACAGTATTGGAAAAACTAGGTCACTACCTCAAAAAACTCTTCTGAGAACCCCATGAACCTTGATCTTTATTTTTGAAACTACAGGTTCTTTCCTTCTCTACTTCCTTTTTAAAAAGATTATTACTTTTTGGTTTATTTTCTTCTACATAAGCTTTATACATATTACATATTTGATTTAGAATTTCTGAGTGATCTTTTCTTATTCTTAACATTTTTAACTTTAATATCCCAATATCCCAAGACAGGAAGGAACAATGCTCAGAAAAATATTTTTTCTTTCACAAAGTTTATAATCTATTTGCATGCTTTACCTAATAAGTCTCAGTTTTTATTCACTATAACTTATTAAAATATCCATATGTCAGAAATGATATGAAGATGAGAAATACACCCTAGACTGGAAGGTTTAAAAAAAGGTAGCAACTTCCCTCCAGGGTTTCTGTGTAACCTGTAGGTCCTGGGAACAGGTAGCCCTAGTGACCTGGAACTGGGAGGCAGTGAGTCTTAGGAAAAAACAGTAGCAGACACACGTATCTTCACTCTTCTCTGATGCCTGCCCTATTTACAAGCCCTTGCAAAGCTTAGCATGGTTAACTAAAAAGTTAATAAAAATCTGATAAAGAGAAAAACCAAACCTATTTCACTCCAATGAGAAAGAGACATTTTCTCTTCCCTATAGGAGCACTGGATGACCAGATCCGTGCTGACTCACAAGCATCCTAGTCAGCTGAGCTGTGAGGTGATATCAGAGAGGGCTTCGGAAAAATACTTGGAGCTACTGCTCTCATGTTCTTTTTTGGACTGGATCATTCATGCCCATTAGTGTGGGAAGGTAGACTATGATTATGTTTTAGGTTAGGAAAACAGGAGAAGAAAAAGCAAAGGGAAAATTTGAGAGACTGACGACAAGAGACAAAGATAATTAAGAGACCAAAAGGAGCACCTCTTGAGGAGGAAAGGCAGGCTGAACTGGAGAGATGAGACAAGTCCTAGCCTTATGGTGTTGCTCAGTCTTGGCTGAGTAAGTGTAGATGAACCACGTGAGATTCTCGCTGCCCACATGACTCAACTAGAAAGACTCTTGGTGTTGCTGCATGGATCAAAGAGGTGAAGAAAATGAGGGCCTTCAGTGAGAGCTGGCAATGTGTTAGTCAGACAGAAGGAGAGGCATGATGAGGAAAAAGTGGAGAGGCAGCTTCCCTACGTCCTGAGCAAGCCAGCCATGGTGGTAATCAGGAGGTGAGCAAATGTTTCTCTTTTGACAGAGTGCTGTGGACATCCTGGGTTTCACTGCTGACGAAAAGGTGGCCATTTACAAGCTCACTGGGGCTGTGATGCACTATGGGAACATGAAATTCAAGCAAAAGCAAAGGGAAGAGCAGGCAGAGCCGGACGGCACGGAAGGTATCCCTCCTTACTGCTCTCTCTCGTTTGACAGAGTAGACCACGTGAGTTTTTCAGAGGCAAAGATCGATCATGTGTTTCCTTTCTTTGATCTGTCTCATGGAGGACAAATGATTTGTGGTGATTCATGATGGCTGTCCATTCTACGATTATTTGAATTTTTGTAAACCAGTATTCACTACTAGATTAAAACATTTTCTAGTCTAGTGAATAATTTGTGAATTCACATGCACTAAAGAAAAAAATCTAGAAATCAAATTTCCATAAGATTCCTAGGTTAGGGTTTCCAGAATTCCTGTTATCTTTGGTCTACTTCTGCCATAATTTAAATATCACACACAGCCTCTAATCTCATCCCTTGGGAAACTGAGGCAGGTGGATCAGCTGTCAAAGCCAGCCTGGGCTATATCATGAGTTCAGGGCCAGCCTGAACTACACGACAAGACACTGTTAACAAAACAACAACAGCAGCAACAACAAAGCCCAGCATTGATTCTCCAAGCTCCAAGTTAATATGAGATTTTTATTCTTATGAGAAGATTAAAATTAGGGTGAACATGGCAATGATTTTGAATATATGTGCAAATAAATAAACACATTTCACAATATTTGTACATATCGGTATTTGAGCAAAACTTTTCCTTCATCATCATCCGCATTCACATCTTAAATCATATAAGCTGCGGTTAGTTTCACCTTCGTCACCCTGCTCTCACAGTTGCGGACAAGGCGGCCTATCTCCAGAGTCTGAACTCTGCTGACCTGCTCAAGGCCCTCTGCTACCCCAGGGTCAAGGTCGGCAATGAATATGTCACCAAAGGCCAGACCGTGCAGCAGGTAAGCAGGGTTGACACTCCCTGATTCACTTGAACCATTGGAAATTCAAGAATTCATCGTGGCGTCCAGATTAAAAAAAAAAAAACTAAACCACTACTCTCCTTGAAGGTGTACAACGCGGTGGGCGCTCTGGCCAAGGCCGTCTACGAGAAGATGTTCCTGTGGATGGTCACCCGCATCAACCAGCAGCTGGACACCAAGCAGCCCAGGCAGTACTTCATCGGGGTCTTGGACATCGCTGGCTTTGAGATCTTTGATGTGAGTAGAAAACTGGAAAATTCAAATCACTGGGCATCTGATTAATCTTCTTAGAGCATTTCATTGTTATAAAATATACTTTATAAAAAATACAAACTATAATTCCTTCTGAAATATGTCTTTGAAGAGACATGAATAAATACGTATAAATACAAAAAGAGAATTTTATTGTTTCAAGACTAGAAGTCTCAAAGAATGGCCTGGGAAAGGTTCAAGTATTCACAGTCTATCCTGGATCCAATCACATGAGTATAGAAACACTTTCTTAAATTACTCTGCAGCAATATTTAACAGTCCCCATTTAACAGCATTTTGTCTAAAATACATGATTTCATGAAATTAGTTAGAATCTGAGGAGTCAATATTTTGTTTAGAGTTATACTTTAAGAGAACAATCTAAAGGTGCATGACAGAAGAAACCAAAATGATTTAAATTTGTAAGAAAATATCAGTACTTGCAATGAAACTACTAAATGTTAGCACCTACAATGTAAATACTTAAAAGTCAGGGCTGATTTTCCGTATCTAACCCTTCCTGTAGTTCAACACCCTGGAGCAGCTGTGCATCAACTTCACCAACGAGAAGCTGCAGCAATTCTTCAACCACCACATGTTCGTGCTGGAGCAGGAGGAGTACAAGAAGGAGGGCATCGAGTGGGAGTTCATCGACTTCGGGATGGACCTGGCTGCCTGCATTGAGCTCATCGAGAAGGTTTGACTGACTTTAATCCTTCAAGAGAGGCAGGACAAATCACCCACCTTCCTGTGTTAGATAACAGTTCCAGCTCTTGAAGAACACACAGTGGAATTTCTTGGCATATTTGTGTGCTCAGATCAATTGTGAAGCATGTCCTAAGTGATGTTACTAACACTAGTTTGCAGAAAATGATAGCACATACATACGGATTCACAGTTTTAACTTACTTTTATTCCTACATGATTTTGTGAGTATGGGAGAAATGGATGCAATTACAGATAGTTCTCTGAGGACTGAAACTAACAGCAGTAACCATACTGGTATACTGAGCATGTATCATCCTCACGTAATACAAGGCAGAATACATCGAGATGTCTTAAAGGTTGGACAAGAGCCCTTCCGCAATCATTAACCACTCTCAAAACTACCGGAGCTCAGTGGGTTCCTATTTATATCATTAAAGTATATATGTGAACTCTACCCTAAGCAGTGGGAAGAGAGAAAAAAATGCCATTTCTGTCTAAGAAACCTTCAAGTCAAAATTCACAAAAATATGAAAGAAAAAAGCACACTAGGTATGCACAAAGTGAGAAAATTAGCATATTTTACAATATTAACTAAATATGATATCCCTACTATACATGAAAATTGTAGCATCCAAAGAAAGGTACTAATTTTCTTCTGTAATATCTCAATTTCTAGCTCATCAAAATGGTTTTTGGGAAATAATTTGTGATTTTGTGAAATTTGCACAATTATAACAAATTTGCTACTGAAAGAAGTCAGTCTGCTTAGAAAGCAAAAACAAATTACTATTATTTAACCAACTCCGTAATTTTGGGGGATTTAGCTTAAAGCACAAAGAACTTTAATGATACAGCATGAGATGCATTTTTCTCTTGAAATTGTTCATTTTTAGTCTTTTGACATAATCCTTCTTTCTCATACTTTTTTCATGGCTAGATTTAGGGCTGAAGAAAGTTACATTATTAGCAGATAGGAAAGTATTCATACATATACAGTTATGGAATAAGAATCTAGTTGTGGAATGGTACTTTTAGAATTTAATTTTATACACTAAACATGAAGTTTGCCAAATGGCCTGGAATGGACTTTTTCAACTGGGTCTCCCCAGCAAACATATCACGTATGTCCTTGATACACGATTCTTTCCCATTCTAGTGCTATAGTACAGAACAGGCAATAAAGCAGGATCATGCTTCTTTAATACGTAATTCCAAGTTTTCTATCAAAATGCGGCTTGTTCACGTTTGCACCAACTATGTAGACTACTGAAGCACAACCGCCTGAGTGATTCATGACTATCAGCCCTTTCTCTTTATTCTCAGCCGATGGGCATCTTCTCCATCCTGGAGGAGGAGTGCATGTTCCCCAAGGCGACAGACACCTCCTTCAAAAACAAGCTCTATGAGCAACATCTTGGAAAATCCGCCAACTTCCAGAAGCCCAAGCCCGCCAAAGGCAAGCCTGAGGCCCACTTCTCACTGGTGCACTATGCCGGCACCGTGGACTACAACATTGTTGGCTGGTTGGAGAAGAACAAGGACCCCCTGAATGACACCGTGGTGGGGCTGTACCAGAAGTCAGCGCTGAAGACTCTGGCTCTTCTCTTTGCTGGAGGACAAGCCGAAGGTAAGTTTTAATAGCATCAATATGTTCTAACAAAGACAAAGTAGAAAGACACATTCATCAGACACAAGTACAGCTATAGCAAAGTTTAAAAGAAAAACACTGACCAATAGAAGTCTAATGAAAGAGTATTTCTAATAACTACAGCACACTGTCTTAGGACTCTCTGAGCTGAAATTAGCACTATGGATCATTCATCCCACAGTCTTATTTTATCCATGAGAAAACAGAGATTAAGTGGTTTGCTCAGGATCACAGAACTCAATTTTACCACTTTAATAGTATCGCTTCTTTCAAAGACAGAGCTGAGTTGGAGATAAGAAAACCCTTTCTCAGCACCTGTGTACATGGAGATCAGAGGTTTTGTTTTATTAACTATGCAAAGAGAGTGGAAGCACTGGCAAGTATAAAGCAGGACCTCCCTGAAGAGGGCAGAGGCTCACCCACTGAGGACAGGCACACAGCTTCGCCTGTTCTACAGAATGGGCACACGAGTGAGGACTTGGCCTCACCCTCCAGGAAACAGATGTCGCTCATCTGAGTCCTGTCCCCTCCCCACCTCGACCCTTTCACTCGCAATGTTTTGTTGTTTTGTGAGTCAATGCTCATATCTCCTTAATCTACAAATGAGGGAAGAAAGATACAGGAAGAATACAAATGAATGCAAATTTAAATTCCAGAAGATTTTTGGCAATCTTGATGTCTATGGGCAGTATTTCCAAGGTTATTGAAAATAATTTTAATTTTTCTATTTTTTATTTTCAGAGGGTGGTGGAAAGAAAGGTGGCAAGAAGAAGGGTTCTTCTTTCCAGACGGTGTCTGCTCTTTTCAGGGTACAGTATAATCTTGAATTCCAGATGTATACTTTTAGTAAAAAAAATAAATAAAATAAAATTACTCTAAACAATTTTTAAAGATCCTTAAGGTAAAACTGAAAAAACTAGTGACATATCAAAAAAAAATCTGAAAAATATTTGGATAAAAATTTACTAAAAACGATACAGTGTAACTCTTCACAGCAAACACTGCAATAAAGGAATCATTTTCCCTGAGCCCCACCCAAATCTAACAAATCTAATATTAAATTTCACAGATAATCAAACTCTCTTTTAAAAAATACCCGTGCTGGGGATTTAGCTCAGCGGCATACGCGCCTGCCTGGCAAGTGTGCAGTCAGGAGTTCGATCCCCAGTACCAATAAAAATAAATAAATGAATAAAAAATACCCATAGGTGGAGAAAAAGGGGAAGAAAGAAATTCGATGTGCTCCATACACATACCAATTCACTCTAAAGAATGCAATAAAATGCTGCAAATATTTATGAATAAAACTATAAATATTTTAAATTTTAAAATTAAAGAACCCACTGTATTTAACTACATCAACTTCATACTCTCAAAGTCTCAATACAAACTTTTTCTCACCAGAAGTACTTGAAACTGCTGAACTGAAACTGCTTGATTTTGTGTAACTGGTAGTTTCCTGCCCCTGTGCCACAGGTCTGACTCCTCTTGGTCATCATGATTTGGTAGAAACACCTCACTAGGATATAAGCTTGAGCAAAATTAATTACAGGTAAAAGACAGGAATGCTCAGGTAGATGTACCTACAGATTGCTTTAAAACATTTTATATGGTTTTACAGGAGAATCTGAACAAGCTGATGACCAACCTTAGGAGCACCCACCCTCATTTCGTGCGGTGCATCATCCCCAATGAAACTAAAACTCCTGGTAAGACAGAGTGTGGGGTATTGAACAGGCACAGGCTTGAAAGTACAGTGCTCAGTGGTTAAATTCTGTCTTCTATTCCCAGGCGCCATGGAGCACGAGCTGGTCCTGCACCAGCTGCGCTGTAACGGCGTGCTCGAAGGGATCCGCATCTGCCGGAAGGGCTTCCCCAGCAGAATCCTCTATGCAGACTTCAAGCAGAGGTTTGTGGCTCGTATCTTCCCATGTCTTACATAAAGCAGTACTTGATTTTTCATGGCATTCGCTCTCCCAAATTTCATCTATCATCCTTTAATTTTCTCTTTCATTTGACAGATACAAAGTTCTAAATGCCAGTGCTATCCCAGAGGGTCAATTTATTGACAGCAAGAAGGCATCTGAGAAACTTCTGGGGTCTATTGACATTGACCACACCCAGTACAAATTCGGTCACACTAAGGTACCAGTGCCAAATTTTATCATGACTTGGTCCCTTTTGAACCTTCTCATGAGTGGAAATAACATGCTTAACTTGTTCTTTGCCAAGGTCTTCTTTAAAGCTGGCCTCTTGGGAACTCTAGAGGAGATGCGAGATGAGAAGCTGGCTCAACTCATCACACGTACTCAAGCTATGTGCAGAGGGTTCCTGATGAGGGTGGAGTTCAGAAAGATGATGGAGAGGAGGTAAGGGACCAAGCACAAGTCTTCCTCCGCCTCCTTTTAGGAGTGAAGTCAGTGCGTTCACTGCTTCTGCTGTGATGGTCGCTTTCCATATCCTCCTCCATTTGCATCTGTTGCCCTCTCCCCGACAGAGAGTCCATCTTCTGCATCCAGTACAATGTCCGCGCCTTCATGAACGTGAAGCACTGGCCCTGGATGAAGCTGTATTTCAAGATCAAGCCCCTGCTGAAGAGCGCGGAGACGGAGAAGGAGATGGCCACCATGAAGGAGGACTTTGAGAAGACCAAGGAGGAGCTGGCTAAGTCAGAGGCAAAGAGGAAGGAGCTGGAGGAGAAGATGGTAACTCTGATGCAAGAGAAAAATGACCTGCAGCTCCAGGTTCAGGCTGTGAGTATTCCACACCGCAGTTCGGCCACAGTTTACGACCTTATCACTCTGATCGAGTATAAGAATTTTTTCTTAAGATTTCAAAATAAAACCTTCTTATTTTAAGGCTTAAACATAAAAGGTTTCTCAGGGAAACACTTTTTGCGATTGTTTGCCTTTCAAAAATGCTAAGATTCAGATCTAAAGAAGCAATAAATGCAAAGCGACACGTGCTGCAACGCATCCATTGTGTACGCACACAGAGTTTAGGTCACCAGTGTGCAAAGTCATAAAATATCCTTGATGTTTCCCTTTCTTGATGGAATAGTCTCTTAAATTATCCTCTCTTTAGTTAACATTTTGTGCATGAAATAAAAGTTACATGATTTTTTTACCAGGGCAGGAAAATGGTTTATTCACCTTCGAATGAGAGAAAATCATGTCCTGGAATGAGTGACTTTTCCAAAATTAGCAGAGGCTACCCAACAGTAGATTTTTGCCAAAAGCCAAGTTTTCCTGATTTGACTTTCCAAACATGGCTATTTACTATACGTTACTGTAGTTAATCACTAGGCCAAAATAATTAACACTTTTGTCTACTCTGCTTTTTAAAATCCGCAATTTCTTTGGCATATCTGTTGACAAATCTGGTAGCCATTTAAGTTCCCACCATTTAATAAAGTATTGTGTGTTTGCAGGTAGACTTTAGACAAATTAAAATGTTTAAATTCTCCCTTTAGGAAGCAGATGGCTTGGCGGATGCTGAGGAAAGATGTGACCAGCTGATCAAAACCAAAATCCAGCTTGAGGCCAAGATCAAGGAGGTGACCGAGAGAGCCGAGGACGAGGAGGAGATCAACGCGGAGCTGACGGCCAAGAAGAGGAAGCTGGAGGATGAATGCTCGGAGCTGAAGAAAGACATAGACGACCTGGAGCTGACGCTGGCCAAGGTGGAGA
>PVLA01015805.1:0-23494 GCA_004027455.1 Hydrochoerus hydrochaeris
CATGCTCTTCCTGACTTCATTGTTTCTATTGAAAAGTCTTCTGTGATTCTGATAGGCTGTCCTTTATAGGTGATCTGCCTATTCTCTTTAGCAGCTGTTAGTATTCTGTTCTTATGTTCCATATCTGGAATATTGATTATTATATATCTGGGTGTAGTTTTATTTTTGCTATGGTTATTTGAAGTTGTATATGCCTCACTGATCTGTTTGTCAGTTTCAATTCTCATGTTTTTCAGCTATTACTTCTGCAAAGTAACTCTTGATATCATTTGTGTTGTGATCTTTCTTCTCATTTATACCCATCAATCTTATATCGTTTTTCTTTGCATCATCTTGCTGCTGTTGAAATGTTGTTTCCTGGTTCCTTCTTATTTTTAAAAGATCTTTGCTTTCCAGTTCACTAACTGCAATCTTGTCCTTGAGGTCTGAAATTCTATCTTCAAATTTGTTGAGTCAGTTTTGCCTACTTTTGATGGACTTTTTGATTTCCTGTATATCTCTTTGAATCTGCTTCATGTACTCTGTTTGTTTCTTATATTTTTCATCCAGAGTTCCTCTATTTTTCCATCTATGTCTTCTTTAGAAGTGCTTAGCAATTCTTTTATTTTGTTTTTATATCTTTCTTTACTTGTAATATTAATTTTGTTTTATGTTCATTTATAGCTTCAAAGAGTTGTTTCTTTATGTCAGTAGCTGTTACTTCAGAAACTGCAGGCCTGCAATTCCCAATCTCTTCTGTGTTAACATATCCTGGACCAGACCTGCTTGGGTTAGAGGACAGAGACTGTCTTTTGCTTCTTCCTCTTGTCATGTACTTGATTTCTTCCAGACAAGTGGGTAGTGGTGTCCCTGGCACTTCCTGTATTGGTTATAATTACTCTGAAGCATACTAGCTAGGGATTTCTGCTCTGTGGGGAGAGAAAAAGCACTCACCAAGAATTCAGTCCCCCCATGAACCAGTGCCATGTGCAGGGCACTGTCATCATGGGGACAGCGAGAGCCAAGTGTTTGCCTGTGAGCCAGCACAATTCACAGACAGCAGTGGGAGCAAATGAGGACCTACCAAGAAACAAGCCCCAATGAAAAGCAGCACCATGGATGAGGTACCAATGATGTGGGAACAGCCAGATCCAAGCCTTTGCCATGAGTCAGTGTTATTCACGGACTGCAGGGAGAGAGAACAAGACTCATCAAGAAGCAAGCCCTGCTGTAAATCAGTGTCATGTGCAGGCCATGGCCTGCAAGGTGACAGCCAGACCCCAGGCCTTCTGGCATGTGGGGTGGCAAACAGGAAGAACCAACCCTCCTCCTCGCCCTGCCATAAGTGACCAGGTAATCTGAGTAAAACCAGGCTTGGATGATGGCTGTTGAGATGAAATGTAAATTGATGCTCGTAGTGTTTTAGTGCTTCTCTGACCTTGCAGGTCTAGGCCAATGTTCTGATCATCTGCTAAGAAGATAAAGGTATGTAATGTGGCTTCTATGGTTGATCTGCTTTTGAGCATGGTGGTCATTGTTTTTTTCTGTATTGTCTCATTTTTGAAGTCCTATGTCATTTTCATTGCTTTGTTGGGTTGTGTATATTCTCTTTGTTATATCTGATGGCATGAGCATCTATTTTAAAGATAGCAAGATATATTATGTTAGCCAATTTTCATTTACAATTGTCTTGAAGGCCTTTAGGACATTAATTGTTTTGTCTTGTTATGATCTTATTCTATTGTGTTATGATTTTTATTATGTCTAAAGTTTTCTGTAGCTATTTTAAAGACACCGAAGGCATTATCATAAGTATTGGTGACTTTACAATCTTTTGATGTCTCGTGTCACTTATACTGGTTTGCTTTGATTGGTTTTATTCTGTTTTATGTTCCATGGTTTTATTCTCTTTGAAAAAAGTTGGAGTTGTTAAAAGGAGGTCATCTACATATCATAATAAGGCATAAAGAAGACTTTGAGGTCCTTAGCCAGCATTTCCCCAAAATGTTAGGGGAGCTCATCATTCCCTATGGAAGCCTAGTAAAGATGAGCTGATCCTTCATGTTTGTAACTGGCTCTTCCCATTTAATTGTAAAGATGGGTTGACTGACAGGTGCAAGACCAAGATAGAAGAAAAGCATCTTTAGGTGCAAGGAAGTAAACCAGGCAACACTTGGTAGAATGAGTCCCGTCACTGTGTATGGATTTGATCCTGTGGTATAGGTAGTGTCAGTGGTATGACTTACAGCTCTTAAGCCCTGCACTGGTGTATACGCATTACTCCTTGGTTTGTGCAGAAGCAAGAGAGGGGTGTTCCAAGATGACTCACATCTTGTTAGGATATTATGTTTTAAGAGCTGTTTTAAAAGTCCTTGGATGCCCTGTATGACTTCTTGGGGCTGTAGATGGAATGGAAGTGGTATCACCTTTGCCCAATTCTACTATCAAAAGTATTTGACTTACAGCCTGCTCAAGTGGTTACTTGGTTATTTTTCTCTTGTTTCTGAGACAAAATAATTGACACCCAAAATGAAGGTAGAAAAGGTTCTTTAAGGGGCTGAGGATTTAGCTCAGAGGCATAAGTGCCTGCCTTGCAAGCACATGTTCCTGAATTTGATCCCCATTACCGATAAAAAAAATTTAAAAAAAGAAAAGTTTCTTTAGCTTGCAGTTTGCGGAAGTTTTCAGTCTATCATCAGTTGGATGCAAGGCAGGTTTGCATGGCACAAAGCACCACTTAAGGCAATAGCCAGCAAAAGCAAGCACAACAAAATGGGTGAGGTTCAAGCCCCTTTTCCCCCTGTATTGTACACAGGCTACCCTCCTGCTCTCCCAAGGGTGGGTGTGGAACTCACAAAAACTCTGTGACTTTTTTTTTTTTTTGCAGAGGTTGAGGATATTTACAAAGTAAAGATCCTTGATTCCTTATGAGTGTCTGAGTTCAACTTCTAAACTTCTGAAATTGACACAATGTATCAACCAAAAAAGATGGGTTATCATCAGCCCACACCCTGAGATTCTTATGTGTCAGCCCATGTAGCTCATTTATTTCTGGCTTTTGTGATTTAACTAACTACAGGTTCAGTCTTCTGCTTGTGGTATGGTAAAGGTTTATGCCATAGTCCTTTTTCTGGCAGACTTAAAGTCACCTTCCCCAGTGGGGCAAAGTTATCAAGGCATGTAGTTTTTGGAGCAGATCACTTTGTAGAAGAGAATTGGGCAATTTGTAAGATATAGGAACTAAAGCTGGACCTCTAAGCCCTCTGTGACACACATTTCTGGCTGTGTGCCTAATATCAATGTAAGGCCGGCCTATTTTATAGAGCTCTCAACTTCTGCGAGCTCAACTTTACTCTATAGTGCCTTGTCTAGCATCTAATAAATTTTTTTGAACATATATTGTGTTTCTTTTTTTTCTCCTCCTCCTTCCAGGAAGGTGCTTATTGAACATACATTTTAATGAGGTATTTGGACCCCTCTTTTCCCACCTCTAGCCAGTAGGGGTGCAAATCACTCTTAAGCACTTTTGCTTCTGGCTCCTTTGCCCATCCCCTTACAGGGTTTCTACAGGGAACGACTTAAGCCTCACCAAACTAACATACATATATTTATAAACTTCTTCCACAAGCTTTTCCTTGCCATTTGTAAGCTTTCCAGTTTTGTCATTATCTCTCTTTTGATCCCTTTAGCAGGACATAAGTTTTAACACACTGTGTCCTCTCATATTAAAAGTATATATGTTATACATATAGTCTTCTTAATATGTTTCACTCACCTACTCTAAACCTTGTATAACAAAGTTGGCTTTAGCAGCTTGGATTTTCAAATTTAAAAATAAATGTATGCCCATTATTTTTTCTTCCCAGTTTGTTATATTTGAAAGTTCTCTGATTGCCATGGAACCTTTAAACCACCTTGAATAAGCATTCTTACCTTAAACCAAGGGAGAGCAGGCAGTGAGTTACCCTGTAATTACAATTCAAGGATTTAAAACATGCAAGAAATGCTTTAAACAAACCATTTATACATGAATTTCATATAGGAACCAAAAGAACATTTACCAATTGGCTATTGTTTTGACTTGATATTTTTATTTGCTTAGCGAAACTTGTGTCAAAATTAAAAAAAGGATATAGGTATTTTAGGTGGGGTTTTTTGTTTTGTTTTGGTGAAATGGAAGATTCTGAACAGCTTTTTAGCATCTTATATATTTTTTTCTTCCTTATCTCAGCAGGCACAGGTGTACCTAAGTTTCTGGACCTTGCATATGCCAGCTGTCCCAGACACTGGGGCAGCCCACTTATTTGGTGCTCTTGTCATTCCTGTCCCCATTTGAGCACCTCACCATCATCATCCAGTTTCACAAGGTATAGTTTTTCCTATGTCAACCTGCATGGCTGGAAGGACAGAGTAAGGACAGGGGAGATGAGGATGGTGAAGAGGAGAGGTCAGGAAAGGGAGTGAGGAGAGTTACTAAGTACCGATATTTGTGTCAAGGTGCACTTTCAATGACCAGCTCCTTCTACAAACTGCCGCTGCTAAAGTTTCTACCCTATCTCGACAGCCCCATGCAGCAATGAAGAAACCATTAACGCATGCTCTTGGAGGACAGTTATGATCCAAATCAGGACAGAAAGGGTTGAGGGTTCTTTCCTCTTCTACGGAGGACACATAGTGGCATCATGGGTGGGAAACTGTCTTCACTAGATACCAGATGTCTTGTTGCATTTACTTTGGCCTTCTATGCTTGCAAAACTGTGTGTAATGATTCACTATTGTGTATAAATTACCTAGCACAAAGTATTCTGTTAGATTAGACTGAACAACTAAGACAATACCTTCAAGAGAAAAACAAACAAAAACCCTGTACGAGAAGCAGCTGATAGGGATCAAAGGTATAATATGAATGCAAGGAGTATACCTCAAACTATATACAACTGAACCCCATTCATACTGCATAATAAAGAGCTAGAGGTGATGATGTTCTCCAGATGAGGCATGGATAGGAGATAAAATATAGATGGGAGAAGACTGAGTTATGACCAAATAATGGAAACCAGGATGAATGGAGTGCTAGGACATCAAGTACTGACCTGGTGTTGAGAGGGTCCAAGTGTGCGTTCTTGTGTAGAGGCCAGGTGGAAGCACAAGACTCAGAAACAGATGTGACCTGTGTTTCCAGTTCTTGAGGACTAGATATTCATCAAAAGCCATGACCTGCCTTCTCTTCCCTGCCCAGAGTGCTTGTGTCCGCAGATGTATTCCTTCAGTGATGGCTGGATAAAGACTGTGACAACTCCTTTGCTCCTCTACATATTTGTAAGATAATCATCATAAAGCACTAACTATAAAAAACTAATTCATAAGTATTTTCTCAGTTTCAAAACTAGTAGAAAATTCATACAATATGGATAATGTTCCTTTTTCAAAAAAGAAATACTAAGTGTATGTGTTTATAAGGTACACTATGATATTTTCACATATGAGAGTACTCTCAACTGATTACATCAAGATTGTTACCATATTCATCACCTCACATACTCCTTTTTTGTGCAGTAAATTTGTACAAACAATTCCTCTTGTCACATAGGATTTTATCATTTTTGTGCCCCACCTTGCTGTATATTCCCTCAGCCTCATGTCAGTAATGAACTGTGATTTAGAAGGGTGATATATCAGCAACAGGCAGTTGGATAATTAGTACTGTGTTCTTTGCACAGAACAATAAGGCACATGTGTATAACCAATGACTTATAGAGTTAAAGATGCGAACTGATTGAAATGCATTTGAATTTCCTATGAGTTCAAATTTCCCCTTTAAAAAAATGCGTCCATTGTTGCCCCAGGCCCAGCATGTTGTGATAATTCAGGGTGAGCCAGGAGGCTGGTGTGAGCTACCAAATTGAAGTGCTCTGGCCTTGGCAAAATGATGACAACCCTACTTGGCTTTTCAGCTTTTCTCGTGCATGCCTTGCAGTGCACCACACCATTCCTAGTCCGATGCTGTCTGATCCTAGAAACCACATCATTCCCTTGCATCTCAGCTCTAGTTTCTCATATGTTACCTAAAACCATACATCATCTCCTATCTATTAGCAGGGGTGTAAGTGGTAATTAAGGAGGTCTTTCTAAGAAAGGAAACAATTGAGCTGGGTCTGGGTGAACGGTCTAAACCAGATTTCCACAATCAGTACTCTTGCTGACAACAGAGTCCATGGCAGACAGAGAAGCCAGATTTGTGTGCCTGTTTACTGAAGGCTTTGTATAGGTAAAACAGACAATTGCACAAGGGACAATATTTAGTACATGTAAATAATTGAGCCAGAGATATGTTCAGAGTGCCTAGTAACAGACCTCAAAACAGTGGTCAGTTTGGCTGCCTATCAATTCAGACCATCCAATGACAGCGTTTAAGGGGTGGGGCCACAGCCTGGCTGGCAAGAAGTCTCTGTTGGGTGTCCAGGACAGCTAAACAGTTGATTGAGCAGCTGGGCTTCCGTAGCTCCTACCCCTGCGGCACATGGGAACAGGGCTGCTGCTCCAGTGAAGACCTTCTAGGTGTGAGATCATTTTTATTCTTACTTGGTGCTTTATGTAGAGTGTTTTTGAGTTGGGTACATGATTCTAATTTATGTGGCAGCATGAGAAGAATTTCTGGTCATTTTGTTTGTAGCAACATTACTCTCACAGCCTTTTCATTGATCATGTGTTTGTGTTTATTTTTGGAACTTACAATGAAGAGACCATAGGTGCTTTAAGGCTCAGCCTGTGTCAGCCGAGGACCGCACAGAGCCCTTCGTGGCCAGGGATGAGGGAACTTGGTGGATCTGCTCGGGTGACCACCTCAGTTGAAGTTTATTAGATACTGACCTGTGATTGGAGTGCTGCGTTGTGATTTTGATCGTAGTGGGTACCCTAGGAAACCCTGGGTTGCCCTGGTTGTTCTGTTTTCTTAGCATCTGTGCTATTAAGAGAGGCATCTGGAGGGCTTCCAGATTTCCCTCTGGGAAGGTCCGTAGTTGTGTGTTGGCCTCAATGGTGTACTTTATGCGGCAACAGGGGGAGGCTTTCAAGTCGTTTTGTCTGTTTAAATATTGGACTTAGACCCCCTGCTTGATAATATTTAGTATATGTATTGTTTTGACATGAAAAATGAGGAAAGAGGCGATGAGGTTGGCTGAGCACATGTGAGCTCAGTACTAAAGTGGCCTTTGGCCATGTGAGACTGTTGGTATTTTGCCTTTCTGAGACAAGGACCTGTGTGGATGTTGTTGTGATTTATTTGTTTAAAGTTTGGTCTTAGAGGTTTTAACTGGATATCATGTTGGAGATGTTAGGTGGGTTATTTGTGCCCTGAAAGGTCGTGAAGGATGCATTGTGGGATTATGTCAGTTGATAGCTGTGAGCTCCTTTTGGAAATAGGTTTGCATTTCCCTTACAAAGAGGATATTATGATTGATGAATGTTGTTTGTTGAAAATTTATAGTCGGGTTTTTTCAAATGTTGCCTGAAAATAGAAATGTTTCTTTATAATTTCAATGTAAAAATAAGGAAATTGAAGTTTACTCAGTAACAACCAGGAAAACCTGTACATTATCATTGCACTGTATGATACACTTTTACGCAGTATATTTATGTAATTTGTATTTTATACATTGTATTCAACAAAATGTTATCTTTACAAAATGAACACTATGTGTTGGTGTACCCGGGGCTGCTAGGCAAAAACTTGCTCCTGTCAGACCATGAAGGAAATGAAATTGTCAAGATTCAAATTTCTCGAATTATTTTGCAACAGAATTTATGTGGGTTTCTCTTGACAATGATGTCATTTGACATAGAATTTGTTCCACAGATATTCTTAAACGGCATTGTTTTTGTTGGCATGCTTTGCAGTGAGGCTCTTGCATGATTGCTCGAAATTTTTATGTTGCAATGGATGCCCTTTATGCACTTGTTCTGAACAAATTTGGATTTCATTCAGTTCTTGACATTCTCAAAATATTTGCAGTGAAATATGTTTTATTCTTTGATTGTTATAATTGCCTTTGAAGGTTTTCAATTTCCATAGAGAAAATTAATATCTATTTCAGTGTGTTTGCTTGCTAGTTCCTTTTTGCACCTAATTTTTTATGAGAAAGCCATTGTGTTGTTCCTGCTCTGTAAATGTCCTTGAAATTAGATGCTTGCAGATGTTTTCATTTGTAAATGCAAGTTCTTGATATTTTACAACAGTTACTGGTCTTTACCATCAGATTTTGTCAGCAGTTAAAGTGAGGAAATTTATTTCATAGAAGAACTATGTTTGAAGTTTATTATTGCATGTAAAGTGATCCTTGCCCCTTTCCTAAGTGTTAAACAGTTTTTGTTATGTTTAATGTACAACCAAAATAACTAATGTTTTAGTTGGTTTTCTGTTATTGCTTTATTAACAGGTACAGGTCTCAAATTGATAGGCAGCCTAAAGTCATATTTTAGTTTTTCATGAAGTTGCTTTATTTTGTTGTATTTCTTTTAACTGTAGTCTGTGAATTATTTATTTTATAAATCTACCAAAAGTGAAGAAATTGTTGCATTGTTGTTAATGTAAACCGTTACTGTACTTTATGTTTGTTGTTTCTGGCAGTGTATGCCTGGAAATGCTGATCACTTGTCCTAATGAGCAGCATTTAGAATCTCATTTCACAGATGAACTGCTTAGTGAATTTCAAGTAGTTTTATCAAACTATATCATCATTGCATAAGTTTCCTTTGAAAATCATGGACAATGTTTAACTTAAAAAATAACAAATTAGCCTGGGGTGATGGCTCACACCTGTAAATCCAGCCCTCAGGAGGCTTAGACAGGAGGATCTTTGCAAATTCAAGATCAACCTGAACCAGAAAGTAAGCTTAATGACAGCCAGAACTGCATAGCAAGATGCTGTCTTAAAAAGCATGCCACCAAAAAAGTAGCAAATTTACCGCTTGAATGTTTTCCCTTTTCTAAGACTTAATGACACTTGGGAATCACATGTCAGCTTTCAATTTTATTTTATGATTTTGGTGTTTTTAAACACATTCAAGGTGTTATGTGTGTGCTTTTCAAGGTATTATGTATGTGAGATGCATAGTCTGGGCCCACAGTTTTAATTTTGAACCATAATTATGTATGTACTATCCTGTTTTTCCTAAAATTGGGATTTGATTCTATTTGCATGAGTGGTTTGCTTAAAAAATGATTTGTGTAATTGTTTTATTTAAACCAGAAAAAAAAGGGGAGGTCTAGCATTCGGCAGGTCACAAGAGGAATGGGGTAGAAGAAGCTTCTTACTCCTTTTTCTAGCGTGTTCTTTGGCTACCTAACTGGATGTCGTGATGTTTGAATACAAGAATAGTGGAAGAAGAGATGGGCCATGCCTGCCTCTGTGCATTCATCCTAGTATGTCTATACTTGTACCTATATTCATGGTAATGGTGAATTAATGTTCCTATATCAATGTTCTCTAAATACTAAACCACAAATTTTATAAATCAGAAGATTATTTACTCCCATTTATATTTTGTTTTATCTGTGTATTGTATGTTTGGCTTGATGGTGTAAAAAGTTCCATTGTGAAAGCCGGATTTTAAAAATGTACCATCAAAGTTTTTGTATTGTGATAATATCTGGAGTTCTTGCACTCGGTAGAAGGAAAATGCCCTGAAATGAACTCTCCAAATAAACTCCAGGACTGTGGGGATCCTAGACGTGCTACTCAGATTTTTGTAGAGAGCAAGAAATGAAGGTAATTAGAAGCAGTCTTATCTATGGAGTAGGAAAGTTTGGGAACCATGGACCAAGTTATGGTGGGGAATGCTGTCTCCAGGATGGAGTGAGGGCATCTACTTGACAGGAGTCTCAGAGACAAAGGCCACCTGTCACATGCTCCCCAGGCCAGTAACCCTTCACATCTTCATCCTTCCATGCATTGTGGCCAATTCTCTGCTTTGAAAGTAATTCATTGTCTAGTAGGTGAGTCTCAGTGTGAGTCTCACCGGTATTCTTTCTGTCGCGTTTTAGCCCCCATTCCCTAAGTGCCACAGTGGGATCCTAGCTTGTATTTTAGATACTGTGAGAATCATCTGCCTTTATCTTTGAGATGTGTGTTGCTCACTGCAGGTGTCCCAGGGTGTCCTGTCTCAGTTCCTGAATTCCAGAAATGGAAAGAATGTTGTGGTTGGTGGAGCTCTTTCTCTTCCCACTACAGCCCCATGCCTGTGTCGCACGTCACACTTGATCGTAGTTTGATTTCCATACATACTTGTTTTTCCAGGCTAAGAGGATTGTATTCAACCAAATGTTGTCCTTAAAATTATTAACTCATTATGCATTGGTGTACTGATGGTTACTTGGCAAGAATTTGTTCCTGTCAGAGCATGCAGGGAATGAAATTTCCAAGAATCCTATGTCTGGAATTATTTTGCAATAGAATATGTGTGGGTTTCTCTTGACAATGATGTCAATTGACCTTTATTTTATTCCCCAAATATTCTTTAAAGGGCATTGTTTTCATTTGTGTGCTTTGCAGTGAGTCTCCTGCATGGTTACTTAAAATTTTTAAGTTGCTGAAATTTTTAAGTTGCTGTGGATGGCCTTTTTTGCATTTTCCACAAAAATTTGGATTCTGTGTGGTAGTTGACATGCTCAAACTTAATGCGGTGAAATATGTTTTGTTCTTTGATTCCTTTAATTGCCTTTGAAAGTTTTCAGTTTCCAGAGAGAAAATTAATATCTATTTTAGTGTGTTTATTTGGTACAATAATTTCTTTTTTTGTACAGTTTTTATGAGAAGGTCATCATGTTGTTCCTGCTCTGTAAATGTTCTTGAAAGCAGATGCATTCAGTGTTTTGTCATGGTTTCTGTTGGTGGCCTACAGGCCTGATGATTTTGCATTGTGCAATTGTGACTGGTTCATTGTCTAGGGCTTGGATTGATGCTGTCAGTGCTACCCCCACCTAGGAGTGGAGCCGGCATACAATGGAATGGCTGGAAGAAGGCGTGTCTCTCTCTCTTGCCGGTGTGCACCTTGCTGTTTGCAGTTGCCATGAACTAAGGCCCTGCTGTGCCACCCTGCCATGGAGCCAACTGAGTATGGACTGAAAACTCCAAGAAATGTAAGAAATAAACCTTTCCTTTTCCAAATTTGGGCATCAGGTATTTTGTTTCAGCGATGAGCAAATAGTAACTAAGACAAGTTTTCATTTGTAAATGCAAGTTCTTGGTAGATTACAACAGTAACTGGTCTGGGTCATCTGTCTTTGTCAGCAGTTAAAGTGTGGAAATTAGAATAACAGTGTTTGATGTTTACTATTGCTTTTAAAGTGTCTCTTGCGCATTTCCTAAGTGTTAAACAGTTTTTGTTACGTTTAATGTACAACCAAAACAACTACAGGTTTAGTTTGTTTTCTGTTATTACTTTACTAACAGTTATAGGTCTCAAATAGCTAAGGAGCCAAAACTTAATTTTAGTTTTCCATGAAATTGTTGTAATTCATTGCATTTCTTTTTAACTGGAGGAGTCTATGCATAATTTATTCCAGAAGTTTACCAAAAGTGAAGAAAGTGTTGGGGTATTTCTTCCTGTAAACCATTCTTTTACTTCATGTTTGTTGTTTGTGAAAGTGAATACTGGGAAATGCTGACCACTTGTCCTTTTGAGCAGCATTTAGAATCTCATTTCACGGATGAATTTCTCAGTGAGTTTGAGGTTATTTTATCAAATTGTAGCATCATGACGTTGTATAAGTTTCCTTTAAAATTCATGGAAAATGTTTAACTTAAAAAGTAACAAATGAGCCTGGCATGGTGGCTTAGGTCTATAACCCCAGCACGCGGGAGGCTGAGGCAGGAGGATCTTTTCAAGTTCAAGAGCAACCTGGGCTAGAAAGTGTGCTCAAGGGCAGCGTGAACTACATAGCAAGATCTTGTCTCAAAAAGCACCACACCAAATGTAGCAAATTTACATATTCAGTGTTTTTTTCCTTTACTAGGATTCTATGACACTTGAAAATCACATATTACCCAATTTTATTTTATGATTTTGGTGTTTGTAATCAAATTCAATGTGTTATGTATGTGCTTTACAACTAATGCATAACCCTCACCCATAATTTTAATTTTGAACCATAATTCTGTATGTAATGTTCTGTTTTTCCTGAACTCAAGATTTGATTCCTATTTGCATGAGTTGTTTGCTCAAGAAATGATTTATGTAATTGCCATGTGCAAACAACATAAAATGGCGAGGTCTAGCACTCGGTAAATTGGAAGTGGAATCGGGTAGAAGAAGCTTCTTATTCCCTGTTCTAGCATTTTCTTTGGCTAGCTAGATAGATGTCCTAATGCCACTGGACAAGAATAGTGGAAGAAGAGAAGAGCCATGCCTATCTCTGTGTATTCATCCTAGTATGTCTATACCTGTATCTATTTTCATGGTAATGTTGATTTAAAGTTCCTCTATTTAACGTTCTCTAAACTCTAAATTGCAAAGTTTTATGTATCAGAAGTTTATTTGCTTCTATTTAGATTTTGCTTTAACTGTGTATGGAGTTTGACTTGATTGTGTATAAAGTTCCATTGTGACAGACTGATTTTAACAATGTACCATCAAAGTTGTGGTCTTTTGGTACTATCTGGAGTTTCTACACTCAGATAGAAGGACAATATCCTGATGTTAATTCTCCAAATAAGTTCCAGGACTGTGGGGATGTTAGAAGTGCTACTTAGATTTTTGTAGAAAGCAAGAAATGAAGGTAATTTGCATCAGTCCTATCTATAGAGTAGATAGGATTCCATAGGTTGGGAAGCATGGACCAAGTGTCCCACATCACACTTGACCATAATGTCATTTCCTACATTGGTTTGCTTCTCTAGGCCAAGAGGATTACTCAGTGGTTACCTGGGGATCTCCTGGGATGCCTGCACACAAATCCTGCTGTGAAGGCACAAGAGCCAGGATCCTGGGATTCATCTCCTGAGTGAGACATGTCCAGTGTGGCCAAGCTCAGAATTTGCCCCAGAGCCTGATAGGGCTCTGCACTCAGCAGCCATCAGGACAGGCTTGCATCTGTCCCCTGTGAGGTCTGGAGAGGGCCTGTTACCTGGCAGCACCATCAGAATTTGTGCTGCTTGTTTCCTCATGTAAATTCACTTCTCTTCAGTGTGGTGTAATGCACAGAAATTCATGTGGTGAACTCTAATGATTTGAAAGGGAAAAGAAATGTTCACACACATTTGTTTAAAGTATCCTCAGAGCATTTCATTTTACAGCTCTTGCATACTTCTTGTTCCTCATGTTTTGTCCTTGTAGTGCTTTCCTTGTGAATGTGGCATAAGAGGCACTAAAGTTCCTTTGGGTTTAAATTCCACTTTCCTTGTTGGGATCCAGGGAAAACTTTCAGGATGTCTTGATGTCAGTGTTCTGTGCTCAGCTAACAATTATTTGAGCAGAATGGTTTCCAGGATACAGTATAATCTAGCTCAAAATTCTTGAGATCTTTTATTTCAGTGAAGAGCAATATAGTTGGAGCATGTTCCAAGCCTGCATATATGTATATATCTTTGAGCACACTTCTGCTGTGTGTCCTCTGCACAGTGGTTGGAAAACATAAAGCTTGCACGGTTTTATAATTAACAGTACACAAACTGAACTGAAGGCGGTAAGATCCTCACGAGTCACTGCAGGTGAACCTAAGTGGCCAGGAACCTCGTCTTTCAGGACCAGGCACTGAGAGTCTCACTATCTTTTTCCCCATGCTTAAGGACCACAGACAAGCAGGTCATACCAGTGATTTCCCCTGTCTAGGTGGGAAGCCTTTGTGATTTACTGGCTGCACCGCTGGTTCCTTTGGTTTGTTGCAGTTGATGACTGCCTTGTCTTGGGGATCCCTTTCTGCACTTGTAAGCAGAGGTTGTGGGGAGGGATTAAGGACTCCTGGGCCACCCACAGCCACTGAGACTGTGATCCAGAGATGGAAATGCAGTTTGATAAAGAGGGGGCCTGAAGTTTTCCCTGTCAAGTACTTTTGAGGAAACATATTTGGTAGTATTTCTTCTTTTTCCTCAAGAATTCATATTTTCCCATGGAAGATTAGAGAAAGTTCTGACAGTGCATTTTACTTTCTGCTTTTGGTCTTGTGTTTTCTGAAAGGTTCACTTTTATGATTATTGGTTTTCAAGAAGCCTGGTGAATATTTCTGTATTTTACTCTTGTCAAGAAGAACCTTCTTGGTAATGACTGTATACCTCTCCAACTATTTATTTGCTTTGTCTAATATCATTTAAACTTCTGGAGAAGGTTTTGTGTTGCATGGTCTCTTACATTTTGTTCTAAAACAGGTTCGTGGGAACCCTCTCAGCTCTTGATATTCTTTCCAGACCGAGGGTCTTGTAATCTGGTTCTCTGTGGGTGGTCTCCTTGATGTGCTAGAATGCTGTGTTCCAGAATGCACCCTAATTAGATGTGTTCTTTGTGAAGTATCCAGTTTTCTTCTGCTGCCATACTTCTGCTTCATTAATTATTGTATTGATTTCCAGTTTTAGTCATTTTCTTTGGTCCACTTCTGTTTTCTTCATTCCCTATACTTATTTTATTTGCATCTTATCAATCATTTTCTTGTTTGCTCAGCATTGATTTATGAATCTGTAGTCCTGATAATTTCAAATACTAAAAATATCTGTCATTCTAGCTTTTACCTCCTTCCCCAACCCCCATTCAATTCATCAATGCTGCTGTCTGAGCCCCATTTTCACAAACACAGAAATGGGCTGTGAGAGTCTGTCTACATAAGTCAGTTCAGTGCTAATTTTGTCCACATTATTTCATACTTCAATGTGAGCAAGGTAGAGTTTTTCTTTTCATGTGGGCAAAATCTCCCAAACTTTTCTAGATTGCTCTTGAGAAAATGATATTGTAGACTTCTGTAATATTAGAGGAACTGTCTTTCCTGAGTAACTTCACAATAGTCATGGAGAATTTTCCTGAAGGGACGTACTTAATTGCTCCCAGTTGCTCCAAGATGCTCTTTCCTTGACCTAGCACAGCAAGCAAATGAGAAGCACACACTCAGTAAGCATATGACTGGCTGTCTGTTGGGGAGCTATGTGTCTGCTCTGGATCTAGGGACTTATCTGGGGAAAGACATTGGTTGCTGGGCAGGTTTCAGAAAAATCAGAAGCCGCTGCCACACTCAGCAGGAGGGGTGTTTTTGCACTGGAGATTCCAAGCCTTCCCGAGGCCGGTGCTTCAATGGCACCACTAAGTCCTTCATCATGGCCCTGTGTCTTAGGCTCAGCTATTCATTAGAGGTATCAACTTTTTCCTTGGCTTGGGCCATCTGAGTCATCAGCCTGTCTGTGTGCCATTGTATGTCCCCCAATATCAGTCACATGAGCTGTGGGTGTTGCCTTTCCCTCCTCATCAGCAATCACATTCTGAACTTTCTTAAATTCCTGCTGTATAGTCACTTCATCTGGTCCCAAGTTACTTTAGGGCCTGAGGTCTTGAGCTTTAGCCTTCCAGCAACTCCATCATAACCAGCTTCAGTCTGCCTGAGTCTTTGCTTCTTATTTGTTTGTGGGCTTCACCTAGGGTAGATAGCTCGTGGCCCTGGTATGCCTCAGTGACTGGACATAGCATGCAGGTGAGATGCCTTTGTTCCTGGCAGTAAGTACTCAAATGGAGCCCACGGTCTGGACATTTCCTCTTAGCCACTCTCTCTGTCTCCATTTCTATTTCTAGGTCAGATTGGCTCTCTGCCTCAGACTCTCCTTCCACCTTTGATTCTCCTTGTTGGTTGTCCTCCTTCGCCTTGCTTTCTGGCTCATCTTCCATGTCTTCTTCACTGTCTTCTTTCTTGTCTTCCTTCCTTTCCTCCTCACTATCCTCCTCTGTCTTGCTCTCCTCTCCCAACTTTCTGTGTTTCTCAGCCTTGCTCTTCTCCCCAGTCTCACACTCCTCCTCAGCCTCACTCCATACCTCCCCCTCTGTATCTACTTTGGCCCTTTGGCCCCAGGGTCATCCTTCCTTATCCCATCCCTAAGGAGCCCTGAAGCCAGGCCTGGGTGTCACAGTCATCGTGGGCCAGGTAGTGACTGAGAACTTCTGCCTGTGTACCCCAGTATGGTGGTGGCAGCAGGGGAAACCATGTTCCGGGCATACTTGCTAAGCCAAGCAGCCTTGTGGGGCAGGTATGCATCATAGGTGCCATCTTGAGACAGTTCCTAGTAGGCTGAGCTCACTCCAACAGCAAGTTGTAGGTCAGGACTCCAAGGCCTCAGGGACCGCTACCTCTTGGCCTCCCCTCATTGTGGATGTCCCAGGCCCTTCTGTGTTAATAGCCCCTGGTCTAGGCCATACCATATCTCAGAAAGGGTGGGGCATGGGGCTACAGTGAACTCTGCTGACCTGGGGTGGGGCCACTCCACGCTTCTAGGCCTGTTATGTGAGATGTCCACTTCCTGCTCCATTAATTTCTACCCTGTCTGCCTTGGATTTTCAAAAGGGATTTGGTGATTGCCCACACCGTCACGTGAAAGGCCTCTGTACTATATTTGAATCCTATGCATGGAAAATAGTAGCCTCAGGGTAATGCAAGCCTGCTGTAGGCTCCTCTTCACTCACACCTGTGTGTCCTCCTGTGAGCTCTCTGACCCAGTTTGGCTATAATTTCCATGTTACAACCCTTCCTAACCTTTCTGTTGAACCAGCCATTTTTGTGCATATAGCTTTGTCCTAATGCATTTGAAATTTAAAAAGAAACAGCTGATTTGAGCATCATATTGTCTGTAACATCCTGCCTTTTGTGTTTTATATTCTGTTCTGTTTTACAGTGGATGTCTTTAGACTACCAGATGTAGACTTATTTTAAGAAGTGTCATTGCATTGTCTAATAAATGTGTTTGATCTTCTGGTCTTGGATTTTGTAAAAACATTTGTGTTTTTTCAATAAAAGTTTTGGGGACACTTCCATATGCATATATGAATACAAAACATTAAAGCATAATCAGTGGTGGTGTGACTCTTCCAGCAGTATCACTGCTTTCAAAGTATCAGTTCTAAAATCTGAGGGATCATGGTCAGGTTTGACCTGGGTTTGGGAGTGCCACACAAGAAATAACGTTCTATCCTTCTCAGTGAAGGAAAGGTAATAGATGACCTTGAGTCTGTTCATTATAAGTGGTTCATTGGGTCACTTCAGACAGAGTCCAGTAAATCCTGATTAACAGTTTGGGCAGTCAGGAATCTCCCAATCTATGTGAAAGTAATGGGTGGAGAGGCCTGAACGTTTCAGCAGAGCATTAGTTGAGAGGATTTTAGAAAAAGAGTAGAGGCGAAGATTCTGCACTTACTTTATTTAGTACACTGAATCTGTACTGTATCAGAATGATTCTGAGTGAAGGAAAATAGCATTTGCAAACATTTCTATGCCGTGCTATTGCATGTATACAGATTTTTCAAAAGACAAACTTATAGAAAGGGAGAAAGGAATTGTGATTGCCAGGAGTACTGTATGTGGGAAGAAGCAGGAGAGAGGTGGATGGAAGGGATTGTGGGAGAAGCAATTAAAGAAAAGGACAAATCAATATGCTGGTAAACAGTTGTCTACCAAGTGGGTATACATCTCAATATCCTGATAGTAATGCTGTACTGTGATTTCCAAGGTGTTCTAAATTGAGGAAACCAGGTAAATGAAACAGGGAGCGTCTCTATTCATTTCAAGTAAAAGTAAATTTAAAATAATATGATAATTAAAATTTATGTTTAAGAAGGATCGTAAGAGATTCAAACTGCTACTTAGGTGTAGTCCTTCCTGCTGGTTTCAGTAAGGCAATTATAAAGAGCCTCTTCCCTCCCACCTGGCCAGAGCTCCCATCCTCAGTAGTTGCCTGTATGGCTGGATGGTATCTATGGGAGCAGAGGATGTGCACATAGTGCAGGGTTTGTGTCAGGCTCCAGGGATTCTCTAGAAACCCAGCAGATTGTCAAAGGGCAAAAGCATTTTGACAAGCAGGTATCTTCTCATTGCATTATTTGTGATCTCAGTATCTACCTGAGCTGTTTCATGACCACTGCAGGGCTCAACAGAAAAGGAGGGATCTCATTAGAAGTTCCTGAGGGCAAATTTTTGATACAATACACAGACTGTTTGGAATCCTTAAGTGAAAAAGGATGGTTCTGTTTTATGACCATGGCTAAACTGTGTATATGTGATTGTGTTTGGAGGGTGTGAGGAGAGTGCTCTGCCAACACAAAGCTATAATTTGTGGTGCTCTGCTCTCTGGTATCCCCTGCTCTCCACCTTTTGCCAGGCTTCTCTATTTCTTACTACCAGATAAACAAACCTCAGTGCCTCATGGGGGTGAATTTAAAGTTTGAGCAATAACTGGTTTTTCAGTTCAATCTAAGATGCACCACTGCAGAGGATATAATACTCCTGATACAGACAGAATGAGTGACATTTTGCAGCTAGCTTATCTCAGCAGCATGATCAGCATACAGTCTGCTGTATTTTCAGTCTTTAAAACAACCTTATGTATATACATGACCTTTGTATTTTTGTGAAAGGGAAGGTAATATCCAGAAAAAAATAATTTTTCCAGAGGCACAGAGATCCTAGTCTGCAAAGGATTTAAAAACCACCATGCTATTAATTCCAGAGGTGATATTGCTGATACAGCTACACTGCATTCCTGTGCAAGTCAAAAGCAATAGCACAAAATGCACAAGGGAAAAATCTGATCTCATTATCAAGGCACCCACAGGTCCAACTAACAAAAGTTTTTCTTTTCACCAAATTCTGCTGAGTCTCTTTGCAGCCTTCTTTTTACTGGGTTTTAACCTTCACCTAGAAAAATGCATATACTTCCAACAGAAATGACATTATCTGTCTCCATCTTTGTATGGTAAAATTGTTCAAAATTATGATTATTTTTTTGGGTGTTAACCCTTCTGGGATTATCCAAATTATCTTTAAATTGTTTCTCTGATTTCACTTAAGGTAGAATTTATTTTTTTGCTCCATCCATTGCCTGAGCATAAACCTCTAATTGCCCTTTCTGAAAGCACTGACTACAAAAGTTTTATAGTGTGAGTGCTTTATGAAGATCCTGAAATCCATTCTTTTAGAACACAGTCTCTAGAAATTGCAACACCTCTCCACATCAGAATCTATTGGAGGGTGAAATCCTAACTTACTTATCTCACATGTTGCATACAAAGCTACCTAAATGCTGTAATAGTGATAGTGTGTTGTTATTTTTCACTTGTCTGTCTGAATTGTGACCTCAGTAAGTACCTGTCTAGTGCTTCATTGTCCTGTTGCCTATTTTAACTTATTTTTCTCTTTTTGGGCATCACATCCAGGACTGATGCATACTAGGTAAGTGTTGTATCACTGAGATACATCTCTCATCTGCTTCTCTTTTCAAAGAACCAATTATCCTCTATAAAATTGAACTTTGAGTAGAGTTCCTTGCACCATTTTCTTTAGGAGTGCAAGAGGATATCAATAACTGCAGTCCAAGTGGCATGCAGTGGCTCTCCCCCAGACTCCATGACTCACTATAAAACAAACACTAGATAGCAGAGGAACATGGCACCCTGATGCTTACCTAGTCTTACACACACACACACTCACACAAACACTGCTGCTTTCCTAACTCTTTTATGATGCTGTGATCATTCCAGGTCCATAGTTGGGGAGACAGCACTGACCCTCTGGATGAGTGGAGCTGCATAGTGAAGGGACCCTAGAAGGAATTACCTTGCCACGATTGCAAATCTTTAGAGATTTTAATAACACAAATACTGTGCTGAGGCACACATGCCACTGTCTTAGGGTCTCTGAGGTAGTTGTGGCACAAGGTTTGCATGGCATACAGAATGGCATACATGAAAATGTAGGGCCACAGCAAAGCTCTAGAGTTCTTGGAAGACCTGCGGCCCTCACTACATGTCTAGGCTCAGGAAAATGGAAACTTCCACAGCATGAGTTCTGACCATCAATTAACTATTTAGACACTTTCTCTGTCCCAGCTATGGTACCAACTAAACATGTCCAGCAGAATTGAATACACTGAGAATATTTTGTGGCCAACATGCCATTAATAATGTCACATTACTGACAGAAATACTGGATGTCATTGTAAAAATTTAGCAGGTTACAACACACAGCTCAGTCTTAAATGTCAAGTTCCCGCTTTGTAAAGATTGATACAGGCCCAGAATCTTTTTGTAAAGACTGGTTGGCAAGAGAATGTTGAGTATTCTTCTTCATTATTTTTTTATTTAAAGAAAAAATTGAAACAGAGAGAGGGTAAAAATAATACAAAATTTCAAAAACAAAACAAAAAAATAGTAACCAGTATGAAATCACTAGTTGATAATTACATATTTTCCTCTTAGAAGTTACTGTTCAAGTTACAAAAGTAAAGCCTACAAAGTGGACATCCAAAGAGTGAGACTGCAATCAGTTTTGTTTATCTATCCAACAAAAATTTACCAACATGGTTATCAATCCCACACACTCAAACATACATTATATCCCTTAGAATGCTTTCTTTTCTTCTCTTTTTTTTCTTCACAATAACTTTCATCCATCTTGTAAACTACTTAGAATGTCTACACATGTATAAGTCTCTACATGTATACCTAGCCTTTCTGTATTAGAGGGCAAAACAAATCAAAACAAGTCAACAATACAAATTCCTAGAGAAACCGAAATGAAAAGTACATATAAAACCACAATACTAGGTCATCTATGGTAGTTACTATGATGTCTCTTGTTACTTTCAGTAAAACTGTCTATATTGTCGAACATAGTATAGTCAAACTAAGCATTGCATCACCCTATTAATAAAATCTAAACATTGGAGACATTATAGGACTTCAAAGGCAGTTAATACTCAAGCCAGAATGGGTATCCTATTAAATCTTGTCATCTTCAGAGGAGTTGTCTCTACTCTCAGACTTGATATTCTCAAGCATATCAGATTCAAATAAAATCAGTCAAGATAAAATAGTGATATATCCAAACTTGTCTGTCTTATATCTGCTATGCTGTTTTTCTGTCAGTGTTGTTTGTTTACTTTCCTCCTTCATTCCACTGTCTGCCTCTTCCTTTGAAGCCTTCATCCATTGTTCATGGAATCCTGGGGATTTTCTTCTCCCTCTCTAGAATGTCATTCAGCATTCTTTGCAGGGTTGAATTGGTGGACACAAACTCCCCCAGTTCCTCTTTGTTGTGGAAATATCTTGTCTCTCCATTAATTTTGAGAGACAGTTTTGCAGGGTACATCATTCTGGGTTGTAGGTTATTTTCTTTCAGGGCTTGGAATATTTCACTCCAAGCTCTTCTTGATTTGATGGTTTGCATTGAGAAGTCCGCTGTGATTTTGATGAGTTTTCCTTTATAGGTAATCTGTTTCTTTTCTCAGATTGCTTTTAATATTCTGTTCTTGTGATGGATTTCTGGGATCTTCATTATTATATGTCTGGGTGTAGATCTGTTTTGGTTGTAGCTGGCTGGAGTTCTATATGCCTCATTTATCTGAACTTACTTCTGTTACCTATGTTTGGGAAGTTTTCCTTAATTATTTCTGTGAATAGACTGTTTATTTCATTTGTATTTGTTGCTGCATCTTCATTCACATATTTAATTGGTAGGTTGTAAATCCTCTTGTCATCTTCTAGCCTTTGTATCATTGCTTCCTGGTTCCTTGTTATTTTTAAGAGATCCTTCCTTTCCTGAACATACTTTGTAAATCTACCTTCAAGTTTTGAAATTTTGTCTTTAGTTTCTGTTAAAAGGTTTTGCCAGGTTTCAATGGAGTTTTTAATTTCCTGATATTCTCTTTGGATCTGTTTCATATATTCTAGATTTTGTTTATATTCTTCATCAAAGGCTTCTTTTATTTCTCTGGGTTCCTCTATTCTTTCATTTGTGTCTACTTGAGGATTACACAGGACTTCTTTTATTAATCTTCTTATATCTTGCTTCACCTCAGTTAGAATTTCAGGTTTAAATTTAACGATGAGGTCATGGATGTATTACTTTAATTCTGATGAGGCTGTCTCTGTAATTACAGGTTTGCTGCTCTCAAAGTCTTCTGTATTTACCTCTGTTGGACTCACTTTCCCTGGTTCTGCAGTTGGGGACCTTTTGCTCTTTCTCTGTCTTGCCTTGTTTTCGGCCCTCTTCAGACAGGTGGGTGGTAGAGGTCTCTGGGCCATTCGTATTGCTTACAGATTTTTCTGAAGAACACTTGCTAGGGAAGTACCACCCCCCAGTCCGCTGTGGATCTTTGAGTTGCACACTGAGAGCTGGCTCCACCCCCTATGCCAGTCAACCAGTTTATGCTTCAACATTTTGTGTGTTCCCTGGGGATTCCACTGGCCCAGAAAAGCCTCTTCCCTGTCTATTGGGTTTCAAACAGGGGCATGGCCCTACCTGAGCAGATCCCACCAATCTGCTTTGGACTAGCAGTCATCAGTGGACGCTGCCTTGGGTTTTGATTCAAGCTGGCCCTGCCCAACTCCAAAATGTCACCCAGCCAGTCCTCCCAGTTTGGGGAATACAGTTCCCATCACTCACCTAAGTTCGTGAGGCTCGACAGGCTGTTTCTACTCCCTGTCTCAGTGCCTCCTCCAGCCAAGGGTCTGAAGCTCACCAATCCCCACTTTCAGCCGGGCCAAGATCTCAGCTCAATCATGAGTCACCTGACTCTAAGATGTGCCAGTACAGTGATCGGGACTTGCCCAGCTCCAGCCCTCTGTCCGTGCTTCTTTTTCTTCTTTCTTTTTTCTTTCTGTTTTTTTCCTTTTCTTTTTCCTCAGTTCCTTCCTGGGTCTTGAGTATTCCTCTCCTTTTGTCTGGCTTTCTCCATGTTGCCAGATTCCAGCATCTGAGTTGTTTTTATTTTTTTTTCCTCAGAGAGTCTCTCTTATCATGCAGCCACTCAGTCGGCCATCTTGCAATCCTGCTTCATCACAATCTTCAAGAGCCATATGCATTTTGGCAAATGCCATGGAAATATCTGTGATAACAAAGAACATCACTGTTTATTCTCTTCCTCTGTTGATATATGTCTCCATTATGTCCCCATAGCTCATGAGAAATTCAACTGCATGATCATGTTCTTGTAATATTTTTGGTCTATGCCTATTTCTCCATATTCTAACCTACTACACAGGTCTTGGTCTCTATTTCTAATGACACCTGAATTCATAAATCTATTCCATCACATTCATCCAGATTCAGCTTATTTGCACCCTCTAGAAAGGAGCATTTTGTGGCTTTTTTGCTGTTGCCATTACACATGGATGGGAATTCTGTGGTATCAGGTGATCACATCGAGATATGTTGGAAAGCTATGCTGAAGAAAATGATGTGGTCTCTGTGATGAATACTAACAGACAGGTCCTGGCACTTAGATCCCATATATTTCCTGACTTGTGCTTCACAGATAACTTTTATGAGTTATTTTACTGTGTG
>PVLA01015806.1:0-23487 GCA_004027455.1 Hydrochoerus hydrochaeris
GACTTTTTGGTTTCATGTTTTTATAGGAACTTGTTTTTTTTGTCTTGCTATTTTGTTTTTCCCTCTAATACAGAAAGGATAGAAATACATGTAGAGACTCATGCATGCATAGCTGTTTACAGTCTCACTGTTTGAATATCTACTTTGTGTGCTTTAGTTTTGTAACTTGAACAACAATTTCTAAGAGGACAATATGTAATTTGTCAACTACTGATTTCTTACTGTTTATCTTTTTTTTTAAATTCTGTATTATTTCTACCTTTTTCATGTTTTTTTATCTCTTTAAAAAAATTCAGTCAGCTTTTACCTTCTGGGTCCAGCTGCTTTTCTTTCTTTTTTCTTTTTTTTAATTTAAAAAAGAATAAAACAAAAGAGGACAGATCTAAGCAGATCAGAACAGAAAAATGTAAGCAACACAGCACTTCACAATAAGACAATTGGATATTAACAGTAGCTATCATAATGTCTCTTTCTTTGAAATAGTTGAGCTTAGCTTTACACATAATAATGTCAAGCATAACAAAGTAGAATAAAACAACTCAAGAGAATGGAAGTATTGGAAGGCATTCTGAACCAAATAACCGAACATGAACAATGGCTGCTATATTATCTCATTTTCCATAAAAATTTTGTTTTTACTATCATACATATTAAAATCCAGTAATACACAACATGATAGAACCAATGGTAATAGAAAAACAAGAGCATGGTAGGACTTCAGAGCAAGATGATATTAAATCAACAATGGCTGCCATACTGTCTTGTCTTCAAAGTAACTATTCATATGATCACATATATTAAGATCAAACAAAACAGAATAAAACCATTCCAAACAATGTATGAAAACATAAGACGTCAAAGCAGTATAATGGTAAACCATGATTTCCATAAAATCTTCTGTACTCTTTAGCATTTCTTACACTAGGGAAACTATACGGTATTTACACATGTGAGTTTGATTTATTTCACTTATGAGTATAGATCCAAGATGCATCCATTTATTTATAAATATCTCAATGTGATCATTCTTTATAGCTGAGTAGTACTCCATTGTATAAAAGTACCACAATTTTTTTATTCATTCCTCGGTTGATGGGCACTTAGGTTGTTTCAAGATCTGGCTATTACAAATTGTGGCGCTGTAAACATGGGTGCACATATATCACTGTGGTGAGATGTTTTCGGAACTTCTGGGAATATGACTAACAGCGGAATAGGTGGGTCAAATGGGACCTCCAACCCCAGCTTTTTGAGGAATCTCCAGATTGACCTCCACAGTGGTTGCACCAGTCTACACTCCTACCAACAGTGCAGAAGAGTTCCTTTTTCCCCACAGCCTCTCCAGCATTTGTTGTTGGTAGTTTTGTTGATCCTGGCCATTCTTTCTGGAGTGAGATGGTATCTTAGTATGGTTTTAATTTGCATTTCTCTAATGGTATCTCAGTGTGGTTTTAATTTGCCTTTCTCTAATGACCAATGATGATGAACATTTTTTCATGTATTTATTTGCCATTCGTATTTCTTCACCTGAGAACTGTGTGTTCATCTTGGATGCCCATTTTTGGATTGGGTCTTTGAATTTCGAGGGTCTGATTTTTTTTTTTTTACTTCTTTATAGGTTCTAGACAGAAGTCCTTTGTCTGAGGGACAGTTCACTAAGATTTTTTCCCAGTTTATAGGTTTTCTGTTCACTCTGCTGGAGATTTCTTTGGACATGCAGAAACTCTTTAGTAAGATGTGATCCCAGTTATTGATTCTGGGAAGTATTTCCCATGCAGTTTGTTTCTTGTTCATGAATTCTCTACCTACCCCTATGTCTTCAAGATTTTTACCTGCATCTACAGAAATGATCATGTGATTCTTACTTTTGGCTCTATTGATATGGTGGATTTCATTTATTGATTTACATATGTTGAACCATCCCTGCATTCCTGGGATGAATCCCACTTGGTCATAGTGTATAATCTTGATGATTTGCTGCATCCTGTTTGCCAATATTTTATTGAGAATTTTTGCATCTATGTTCATTAGGGAGATTGGCCTGTAGTTCTCTTTTTTAGTTGGGTCTTTCTCAGATTTTGGTACTAGAGTGATACTTGCTTCCAGGAATGACTTAGGGAGAATTACTTCCCTGTCAATTTCATTGAAGAGTTTGAGGAGTGTCGGCATTAAGTCTTCTTTGTATTTCTTGTAGAATTCCTCAGTGAATCCGTCTGGGCCTTGGCTGTTCTATGTTGGTAGGGACTTGATTACGTTTTCAATTTCATTAATAGAAATTGGGTTATTCAGCAGTTTTACATCTTCTTGATCCAGCTTTGGTGGTTCATATGTTTCTAGGAATTTGACCATTTCTTCTGTGTTATCGAACCTATGAGAGTAGAGGTTTTCTAAATAGTTGTTGATGATCTGTATTTCCACAGGGTTGGTAGTGATTTCTCCGTTTTCGTTCTGTATTGCATGAATTTCAGTCTTTTCTTTTTTTAATTAGGTTGGCTAGGGGCTTGTCAATTTTATTTATTCTTTCAAAGAACCAACTCTTTGATTCATTGATTCTTTGAATTGTTTTCTTAGTCTCTATTGCATTAATTTCTGCTCTGATCTTTATAATTTCCTCCTTTCTTTGGCTTTGGGCTTGGCTTGCTCTTCTTTTTCTAGCTGTTTGAGGTGTAATATCAGGTTGCTTATTTGTGTTCATTCTGTTTTCCTAATGTGGGAACTCAGTGCAATAAATTTTTCTCTGAGGACCACTTTCATTGCATCCCACAGGTTCCGTTAAGTTGTATTTGTATTTTCATTTGCTTGTAGATATTGTTTAATTTCTTATTTAATTTGCTCTGTGACCCACTGATTGCTCAAGAGTGTATTATTTAATTTCCATGTGTTTGTGGGGTTTTTGCACTTACTTTTAACATTAATTTCCAGTTTCATGGCACTATGATCTGATAACATGCATGGGATAATTTCAGTTCTTGTGCATTTACTTAAATATGTTCTGTGGGTTAGTATGTGGTCTATTTTAGAGAATGTCCCATGTACTGGTGAGAAGAATGTATATCCTGATGTTGTTGGATGAAACACTCTGTATGTGTCTATCAAATCCATTTGTTCACAGGTGTGATTCAGTTCTGTTATTTCTTTGCTGATTTTCTGTCTAGTTGATCTATCCCTTTGTGTCAATGGTGTGTTAAAGTCTCCTGTTATAATTATGTTATTGCCTATTTGATTTTTCATTTCTGTTAATACCTGCTTTGTGTAGTTGGGTGCTCTGGAGTTTGGTGCATATATATTTAAGTTTGTTACCTCTTCCTCTTGCAGTTTTCCCCTAACTAGTATGTAGTGACCTTCTTTATCTCTTTGGACCATTTTTGGTTTGAAGTTCACATGGCCTGCAAATAGCATAGCTATCCCCACTTTTTTTTGAGTTCCTGTTGCATGGAGTATTGTTTTCCATCCTTTGACTTTCAGTCTGAGTTTCCTTTTGGGTTAGATGGGTTTCTTGTAGACAGCATATGATTGGACATTGTTTCTTGATCCATTCTGCCAGTCTGTTTCTTTTAATTGGTGAATTGAGGTCATTTACATTAATGGTTATAACTGTCATATGCTGATTTATTGTTGACATGTTATCTTTCTGATGTTGTATCTTAGCTTTCCATTCTGTTTAACTGTCTGCCTGCTTAGTGGTTTTTCCCTATGTGTATCTAGAATGTCTTTCAGTATTCTTTGTAGGTTTGGTTTGGTGATCATGAAGTTCTTCAGCTGTTCTTTGTCATGGAAGTATCTTATTTCTCCATCCATTTTGAAGGACAGTTTTGCAGGGTGCATCAGTCTGGGTTGGAAGTCGTTTTCTTTAAGGATCTGAAAAACTTCACTCCGTGCTCTTCTTGACTTCATTGTTTGCATTGAGAAGTCTGCTGAGATTCTAATAGGTTTTCCTTTATAGGTGACCTGTCTTTTCTCTCTAACAGCTTTTAATATTCTGTTCTTATATTGGATTTCTGGGATAGTGATTATTATATGTCTGGGTGTAGTTTTGTTTTGGTTATGGCTATTTGGAGTTCACTAATCCATATGCCTCACTAATCCATATGTCAGTTTCTATACTCATGTTTGGGAAGTTTTCAGCTATTACTTCTGTAAATAGCCTCTTGATATCATTTGTGTTGTCCCCTTCTTTTTCTTTTATCCCTATTAATCTTATATTGTTTTTCTTTGCATCATGTTGCAGCTGTTGAATTGTTATTTCCTGATTTCTTGTTACTGTTAGAAGATCTTTCCTTTCCTGTTCACTAGCTGCAATCTTATCTTCAAGGTCCGAGATTCTATCTTCACTTTTGTTGAGGTGGTTTTTGCAACTTTCATTAGAGTTTTTGATTTCCTGTATATCTCTTTGAATCTGCTTAATGCATTCTGTTTGTCTCTTAAACTATTCATTCAGGGATTCTGTCATTTTGCTTTGTTCCTCTAATTTTTTTAGCTGTGTCTTCATTGGATGCATTCAGTATTTCTTTCACTACTTTTATCATTTCTTTTACCTGGGAGAATATTTCTGATTTGAGTTCCCTCATAGCTTCCTGTACTTGCTTCTTTATTTCAGTTGATATCATTTCATGCATTTCAGGTATATGTGTAGTATTTTCTTCTATGTACATGGCTCCTAGGTTTTCTTGGGTTGGGCTGGATGTTTGAGATTGCATTTTGGTCTTTTGTTTGGTCATTTTCCTATATTACTGTGTTTCCAGCGATTTTCCAAAGGTTTCCCTCACGGAGCGGTGCCGGCTTGGCTCGCCCTTCAGCGGGCCTGGCTCCCCTGGTTGAATGAAGGTCGCTGGGCGAAGTCCACTCAAGCCCGCGGAACCTCTGGAGCCTAGTTCAGGGGGGCTGGGTAAGCACCCAGCTGCCGGGATAGATGGTCCCAAACTTTTCCCCCAGCTGCTTTTCTTCTAATAATGTGCTAGGCCAATCTGTCTATTCCCAGCTTGTGTTTCCCTTAGGTAAAAGAATATATTGCTTCCATCTGGCTTCAAGGACTTTGGTTGGGATGAAGTGACCCAGTCAAGAGCATTTTTAACTTTGCTTGCTCCATTTAAACCCCCTTCCCTTGTCCCCAGGATATTATGGTAAACAATTCCTGTTAAGTAAACCTATTTAGAGTTAACTTGCCTGACAATGTGACTTCATTCATGTAACCAGTCATGTAATAACCTGTCATCTGCCTTGTACTTCCTGTTTGCAAACCGTATGTAAACTGTACTCAGTGCTAGCTCCTGAATGGTGATATGGACTCTGTGATAGTCCCCCAGCCGGGCTGGTGTAAAATCAATAAAATTGCCTTCTAGAAAAAAAAAGTTGTTTTTCCCAATTCTGCATGTACAGAGAGAATGCAGCCATTGCAGTGTGGCAAATGTGAACAGTTATTGAAGACTATAGCAATATCTACTATAATGTTCTTGCAGCGCTCTTGTAGATTTAAAGCTTTCAAATTTTTGAATACATAGCATTGAGAACAAAAAGGAAGAAACTAGAGAAAACAAGATCAGCCATTGCAGAAAATTATTAAGGTTGGGAATGGGCGCCCCAGGGCTTGTGCTCTTCTCTCTGTTATAGTCCATTTTTGAAAACTGCTCAATACTATTGGTTTATTTAAGAAATGGTAAAATAAGGGCTGAGGATGTAGCTCCGTGATAGTGCTTACCTGGGCCCTGGATTCAATCCCCAGTACCAAGAAAAAGAAAAAGGAATGGTAAGAGTCACCCAGTGTTGGTTAACTCATCTGTTTGCCCCTGCCTTCCTGCTGTGTGGAACAGTTCCTGGCATTTGGTAAACCACACATATTAGCTAAAATTAATCATCGGTGAAAATAAAATGTCCCCATCGAGTCCTTCACTCTTTAAGCTGTGTGTTCAAAGGCTGTAACAAATTCTAACAAGTGCAGAACATAAAGCCAGTAAGAAATGAAGAAAAAGTGAGGCCTCCAGCTGGAGCCCTGTCAAGAGCTCTCTGTAATCTGGCCTCTCCCTTTCCTTGGTGGTCATGGTCTTCGCTTCTCTCCCCCTTCTCCCCTGCAGGTACCAGTGTGCTGGTGCAGCGGAATGAGCGCAAGGTCGGGAGAAGTGAAATTGCCTTCCTGATTTCAGACAGTCAGGGCCTCAGCTGCCCGGAGAAGCAAGTCCTGGAGCTGACGGTGTGTGAGTGTCTGCATGGCAGTGGCTGTGTGGACATGCAACGCAACTCCTATGTGGGCCTGGGGCCCGCAGCCGTCGCACTCATGATTTTGGCCCTTCTGCTCTTGCTGCGTAAGTCTCGAAGGCCCCTCTTTAGCTCCCTTAGTGATTTGAGGGCATCACTGGCAGTTTCTTATGAGAGCAGTTACCGATTTCCTCACAGTGTTTCTTGAATGCTTTTGAGAATGAATGAGAAAATACAGTCGCTGATAATTGACAGGTTCACCAAATCTTAGTACAGGGCTGTCATAGTCGCTTCCCATCACGGGGACAAAATACTTGGCACCCACATCTTCAGGAAGGAAAGGTTTATTTGGGTGCCTGTTCTCAGCCCAAGATCAGCTAGCTCCAAGGCAGAAACAGCATGGGGGGTTGGGGTTGGTAGAAGAAAGCCGAGGACACTGTGGCAGGCAGGAGCCAAGGAAGGGAGACACTCTGTCCCCGTTGCCACCCCTGTGAGCACCTTCAACAGCACAGCCCACAGTGAGCCATCAGCAAATTCATCTGCTGATGAGTACAGAGACCCTGGGAGCCAGTCACCTCCCAAAAGTCGCACTTCCGAACACAGGAGGCCTTGTGGGGACAGTCTAGCTCTAAACCATAGCAAGCACTCTTACCAGTTTTGTCTTAGAAAAATGTATTCTGATTTTTTTAAAAACCAAGGTAACGTGTGTTCTCCAGGCTCCTTTTGCCATGAGCACTGCCGTGTCCTAGGAAGGATGCTGTCTGTTCATCGCTGCTCTTTTCCAAGCACCCAGAATAGTGCCCTGCACATAGTAGGTCCTCAGAAATGACTTGCTGCATGAATTTGGAATAGGGATACAAGGTTATTTGACAAACCAGTTTATTCAGTTGATCTTCACTTCGTGCACTGAAATTGTCAGAGCTCTGCCTCACTGACCTCTGCAGGGCTAGCTTCTACATCTGCACCAGCAGTAGCCAGGCCCTCTGGCCTGTCCTGCTTGCCCTGCCTACTGTCCAAAGACCAGTTTTCTCTCATGAAAGAATGACAGGCTGCAGCCAGGGTCATGTGCAGTTCACTCCATGCAACTTTGAACCTGGGCAGAGCACCTCCTTGCAGGCGCTCTGGACTATCTCAGTGAGGAGCCAGTTAAAGCCATTAGCAGGTGCCCAGTGGAACACACAGCACTCAACAGCTTACAGCATACCCGTGTGCCATGGCCTGCATGTCACAGGTCGTTATAGCACTTCTTCCCCAGGGAATCCTTGTACTGCCTTTTCATCTCAGGTTCCCCAGAGCCTAGTGAGACTCTTGCCTCATGACAGACGATTCGATCAGTGTTTATTGAATATGTTGAAATTATTGAGTCGCCACTGGCTGACTTTAGACTCTGTATTAATCATGGTAGATGTGGGGGCTGAGCAGAATTACGTGGAAATAGTACTTAGATAATCCAAAAGTTAACTGAGACCTCAGAGAGTCATGCCTTGTGCAAAATTTCACTCTAAGGTAAAGTATTTTAACCATTTCAGTGTTCTAGAATATTTGAATATATTAAATTTTTTCTTTTAAGAGCTTTTGATCTTGGTAATATATCCTCTTTGGATAGTGAATTTACAAAAAACATTGGGGAAGTGTTTTAAAAAATTTAATCTTTGCATTGGTTTTGCTAATTTGCATATTATCTTGTGCAGTCTTAATATTCTACTCGGTGCTGTAGATGGTCTCTTTGTGAGGAACCAGGCCTTTAAGCCTGTCAATCCCTCTTCTTCTGCTCTCAGGCTGTGGCATAGCACATCCAAAACAAGCTTGGAGGGGTTGGATGAGGGTAAAGAAAAACACCGAAGCACATGACATGCAAATTCCAGTTATGCAGCTCATGGTGAGAAACGTGTCAGGATTAACCTTCTATGTACTCATTTCTGCTTCTGTGTAGTTGTGCCACTTTTGCTGCTGCTGTGTCATTGTGGAGAGGGCGCCAAAGGCTTCACCCCCATACCTGGCACTATAGAGATGCTGCATTCTTGGAACAATGAAGGAGCTCCACCTGAAGACAAGGTCAGTTCATCAGATAGCCAGACAGCTTGTCGTCTTTTCTGATCTTCAAGGGGGCTTAGGAGGTGTTTCTAATGTCTTCAGTCATGAAAGAGTAATATTGTATTACCGTGAGATACATATTTGACATTCATTCCCATTTCCTGCTATAAACAACTCCAAAAGTCTTGGAAATTTAGAAGTGGTAGTTTCCTGACATGTGAAAGGAGGAAGAGGTGGGTGGTCTGGGGGTCTGAGCCCTCTCCATCTGAGATCTGCCACCATCTCCAGGTGGACAATGTCAACATCAAATGGACTTAGAGGGTCCTAACTGGAGTGTGCTGCAGAATTGATTGCTTGCTTGCTAGTGGGGAGAAATCCTCACAAGAAACACTTGAGGTCACAGAAGTCCGCACTGATCATCTTATTGTGAAAGCAGAGCAAAAGCAGGTTGTTTTCTCAACAGTAGTCATTATGAATTGCATTCACATGCCTTTGTGAAGCAAAGGTTTCTAACAACACCATATTTTTTGTTGGTTGCCAAGGCAAAACTGAGGTGGTTTTACAGCATTGTGATACAGGGTGTGTTAATCACAGTGTAACCATGGCTGGGGAGTGACCCAGGGAATGGAGAGCAAGGGTCAGAGACAAAGTATTAGTTTTCTCAGTACTGGGAAACAATACCTGATACGCATGATTTAAAGGAGGAAAGATTTAATTTAGTTCATGGTTTCAGAAGATTCAGTTCATGGTTTGGTGGCTGCAAGGCAAGAACATTATGGCGAAGGGTATAGCAAAGCAAAGCTGCTCAACTTATAGTTACCAGAAAGCAGAGGAAGGGGACAGCACCAGAGAGGAAAAAGCAAGAGACCAGAAGGTCACACATCCAGGGCCCAACTCCTACATATCCAGAAGCATACCAGTCCCCTTGGTGTCTAACAGGCCATTCAGATTGACACAGTCTAGCACAGACACAGAACTATACGACAATCCATTATAGAAATTTTCATCCCAATATCAAGTGGCTCCCATTTCTGTTCCCCTCCTTACATACAGATGACAGCAGTAAACCTTCAATCCCCATGACAAATACTGTGTTTCAGTTCTGTGCTGTCCTCATATTCTGGATGTGTCCCTAATGCATACACATTCAAACTATTGGATGGGAGGAGAATAAAGGAGCACTCTGTAAACACATTTTCCAGGAGTTGCATACACCATTTCTGCTGGATTCCCTGGGGCATTCCTAGTCTCTCCCACCCTCCTTTTAGAGACAGGATCTCAATTAAGTTGTCCAGACTGAGTTTGAATTTACTCTCCTGCCTCAGCCTGCCAGAGTATTAGGATTATAGGTGTGCATCACCACATCTGCATATTTTGAATCCATGTGTCTAGCTAAAAATGAAATTAAGGATTCTTTAACCATAGCAGAAGGCATGAAACCTTAGAGGAATGTTAAAATGTGACTGGCTCCAGTGGAGTAATTGAGCTGAGACTATAGGGGAAGTTTGGTTTTTGATTCGGGTTTATATTCAGCTGTGAAAGAAGGCAGAATGAAGATCTTCACAAGACTCACATAGAAGTTTTTCAACCCAAAATATCTTTGCTGAATCGCCTTTGGGGAAAAGCTTCTCCCTTCTTATGCCCGCTTATCTCCGATCCTTCTAACACCTGTTCTGACCCTCCATCCTGACCCTGGTGTCATCTGTGTTTGCACACAGGTGGTGCCAGCGCTCCTGGCCGTGGATCACGCGGAGAATGCAGCAGTAAGCAATGGAGTGGCAGGTGTAATAACCAAGGAAGCCACCAGGAAAGAAAGCAGCTCTACCTCCTTTTCCAAAGTGCAGCGAGACTTGAACGAGATGGATGGGAGATGGGAAGAACACAGAAGCCTCCTCAGCAATGGGGCCACCCAGGTTACCAGCAGAGCAGGAGCCAGGCTAGATGTTGAGACCGGGCGGACCATAGGAGGCCTGGGAGCTTCCCGAGAGATGGCTGGAGCCCACGCCGCTGCTGTCGGTGTGGTCAGCGAGGAATTCTTAAGAAATTACTTCACTGATGTAAGGCTTGGTTTTTAAGGGGGATGAGGAGAGCATTTGTATGGGACTGTGGTATTATTAGGGTAATCATTGTCTCGGATCTAAATAGGACTTTGAGATTTTTTTATTTTCTTGTTTTCTAGGTAAAGGGTGGGCAGTGAGAGATGAGACCCATTGGGTATCTGGGTGCAGCACTGGGAAAAGAGCAATAGCAGAACTAGGCAGTGGCTCCTCAAGCCTCCACCCCTCCTTGGAATCCCATGTCTGTGGTCAGAGCAAGTCACACAACCGTGAAGAATGTTAGTGTGTCACAAATGCAACCCCAGGAGAGAAGAGCGGAGAATACATGGCCTAAAAGTCACAAGCTATTCAGTCCATTTAGATTTTGCATACACTGGTTATAATAAACAGATAGCTTTGCCTTAGGTATGAAAAAATGATGAAGAAATTTACAGGAAAAACAATCAGATGCAATAAAGAAACACATACCTGGAGTTAACAGTAGCAAGACTAGAGGGGAAAAAATGCTGCTTCAAGACAAAATAGGTCGCAGAATCCATTTCATCAGCAGGAATAATCAGGAATATTTATTTCATCATGGAAGATGGATCAATTCATCCGGAGACCTAACACTCCTAAATATGTCAGAACCTAATAACAGAAATTAAAACACTTGAAGCAAAAATTGATAGAACTAAAAGAGAAATAGACAAGTCCATAATTATAGTTGGGAAGTTCAACCTCTTCTGGCAGTAATTCAAAGAAAATCAGACAGAAAATTTGCAAAGATATAGAAAATATAACTGAAACTGACTGGATCCGCTTGGCATTAATACAGCATTCAATGCCTTAAAAGCATACACATTCTTTTTCATACAGGCTGAGATAGAAGTTTAAATACATTTAATAGAATTTCACTTGTGCAGAGTAATCTGGCAATAAGAAGTGAAACCAAAAATCAATAACAAAGTGATATGTAAAATATCAAATAAACACTGTAAGTTGCACATTCTAAATAACTCATGAGTAAAAGGGGAAAAAAACAACAGTTTCAACTAAGCGAAAATTAAATCATACTTCATCAAAATTTGTGAGGCACTGCTAAAGTAATATTTTGGGGGAAATTTTTACAGCAAAATGATTATATTAGAATATAGCCCTCAAAGCAGTAACCTGGGTGTCCTCCTAAGTTATTAAACATTAAACAAAAGGAGGAAGCAATGAAACCAAAAGCTATTTAAAGAGAGTAATAAAATCTCTTAACCAGTCTAAATAGGATATAAAGGAAGTGGACACAAAATACCAATGAAGAGAAATAAATTACAGATCTCACGGGCATAGTAATAAAGAAATGCAAGAAGGCTGCCTTTCTTGAGAACAAGTCCTCTGTGTCCACAGAGATGGAGTGTCAGGGATCTCAAGGGCCCTTGAGAGGAGCAAGGGGCTTTATTCCTGCCTCTCTGCTAAGTTTGCACATTCCTGGAGTGTTCGGCTGCTTTCCACCTCCCCTTCGTAAGAAGCCCCTTGACCTAGCATCAGCCTGACAGGGTGTCATCCAGGAAAGCTGCTGTCTCTCCCTTTGCAGTCTCACTGCCAAGCTCAGGTCTGCTCCCTTTTGGTGTTGTTTTCATTTGTTTCTTGTCCTGTCATAAGTCAGTCTTAGGTGTGTAGTAACTTCCAATTTGGAAAAATCCGAAAATTTGCTAGTAGACATTTTGAACTCTTGTGTAGTTTTTATCCAGATTTTACCCAATTATTATCGGGTTTTTTTACACATCACGCACACTTCTCCTGCATTACTGTAGTACACTTAAGAAATTCAGAAATTTAAAATTAACAGTCTACATTTTGCTTTAGCCAATTTCTGCAAAAAAAAAAAAAACAGTCCCTCTGCCTTTGTTTTTCATCATATTAGTATTTTTTAATACACAGTTGCCATGACATACAATGTTTCCATTTGTATTTCTCTGTTTCCTTGTACTTGGGCTCAGGTTTTGCATTTTGAACAGAAATAGAGTCTCGTTACTTGAGTGAATTTCTATTGCTGATTCTTTGCCTCTTTTTATTTCCACTTTAGAAGGCAGCCTCCTACACTGACGAAGATGACATTCACATGGCCAAAGACTGCCTCCTGGTTTACTCCCAGGAAGAAACAGCATCTCTTCACGGGTCCATTGGCTGTTGCAGTTTTATTGAAGGAGAACTGGACGACCGCTACTTAGATGATTTAGGACTTAAATTCAAGACACTAGCTGAGGTTTGCTTGGGTCGGAAAATAGAGGTGGACATGGAAATTGAGCAGAGGCAAAAACTTGTCAAAGGGACAAATTTGAACACAGCTGCATACTCACTCTCTGAGCAAACCACAGTTCATTCAGAGAATACCTGCTCCTCTGGCGGCAGCTTGCCAGTTCCCAAACCCTTGCAGGAAGCCAGTGCAGAAATGGTCACTCAGGAAGTAGTCACCGAGAGATCGGTATCTTCCAGGCAGGGTCAGAAGGTGACACCACCTCCTCCTGACCCGCTGGCTTCCGGTAATATCATAGTGACAGAAACGTCCTATACCACAGGCTCTGCTGTGCCGCCAAGCACTGTGATCCTGGCTCCCAGACAGCCCCAGAACCTTATCGTGACAGAGAGGGTGTATGCACCAGCATCCACTTTGGTAGAACAGCACTATGCTGGAGAGGGGAATGTCGTAGTCACTGAAAGAGTAATCCAGCCTAACGGGGGCATCCCTCATCCTCTGCAAGACGCCCAGCATCTGCATGATGCACAGTATGTTATGGTGACTGAAAGAGAAAGTGTCCTTGTGCCCAGCTCTGGCGGGCAGTCCATTCTGGCCATGCCCGATGTAGGACAGAATGTGATAGTGACAGAAAGAGTGCTGACCCCTGCTTCTGCTCTGGATTCCAGATACCAGATCGCCTCCGAAGCCTCGGGGAAGTCTGGGATGGCCATGGTTTCTGGGGCTGGAGTCCCTGGCCCTCCTTCACATTCTGGTTTGGAAGGATCTGGCCATTCAAATTCTACCGTTACCACATCCTCCACCAGGGTCACCAAGCACAGCACTGTGCAGCATTCTTACGCCTAAGCAGCTGCCAGCCCCAGACACACCCAGAGTCTAGCTAGCAGAGACTGCGGGTGTATTTTCCGTCTGCCTGGCTCTCCACAGACTCCCAGACATGCAGAGACACTCATGCATTGAGCTTACATTTTTTTCTCAGTCACCAATACTCAAAGGTCCACACTTTCTCTGCTTCCAGAAGTGTATTTCAGAAATGCTTCTGTATCACAGTCGGCATAGTGATGATACCATACAGTGCCTTTTAGTGAGTTATGCAAACAACATTCACAAAACAGAACAGAGTAAATCTGCCTTCTGAGAATTTACCAGATCACCACACTGCTGTCCAGAAGAGCAACCCAGGAGCGTGATTGGGTCTCTTCATGAACCGTGTCAATATTTCACATTGGTGTTCTGTGTTTTATACGTTACTGCACCCAGCTGGTCATCAAAAGCTCATTCACCCACAGTTCTACCGACAGTCCCAGTTTTGTTGTTGGTTTTCTTTAAGACTGGACCCTTTTAATTTGTGTGAAGTTGATTAAACTTTTGAATGCTGGGATAGTAAGGCCATCCACATGATGTACGTGTCCATAATGTCACATGCTCTTCCATTGTATTTCCTTGTCTCGATAGTCATAAAAATTTTGAATACTTCAAATTTTGTATAGTCCAGGACAAAATTTGTAAATGTAATACAATTTTACTATTACTACTAATAATAATGATAATATCCTACAGGGGAATAAAAACCTCAGGATGTTCTTAATAGCTGCAATGTAGTGCAGCTAAATTAACCAGCCATATTCTTCCCTGTGGTAGGAACGATGCCTATTTCACTGCCTTATACTCTCAATGACTCAGAGGTGCCAAAGAATATTTGTGAATTAAACTGAATTTTACAAACCATTTTGTACAATTGCCAAAAATATCAAAACACTTTTTCTGTAATGATGAGTTTCAAATTGTGATTTTGTTTTGATGTCTCAAAGGCTTTGACTTGCTTAGTACATGACTTAGTACATGAGTGGTAAATATCATAAGAGCCTTAATTATTTGACCTGATTTTGCAGTGTCCTTGCCTTGTTTTTCTTAAAAAGTTACATGGCCAGGGATGGTAGCGTATAGCTGTCATCCCAGCACTTGGGAAACCAAGGCAGGAAGAATACTGTGAGTTTGAGGCCAGCCTGGGTTACACATAGTGAGTTCAAGGCCAGTCTTAACTATAGAGTGAGGTCCTGTCTCAACAAAAAATTTAAAAATAAAAATATAAAAAGTCATGTAGGTTGTTTGCCTCATGTATAAGATTGTATTTTATTACTCCTGGAAACAGTAATGTTTCAAAATATATAGGGATATCAGTAATTAATAGAAGTATCTACAGCCACAGAGTAATTTTCATAATTTTTAAATGCTGTCTCATTTGTTGATGTTTAAGATATTTGCTAAGGAATTGAAAGACTTTGAAGTTGTACTTCAGTAAACTTTTTAAAATATCATTTATTTGAATTGTGTTATAAAAGGATTTATGCAACTGTTCACTAACTGTAATGTAAGGGCAAGTATTGTAAGTAAAGTAAATGTAAGTAAGTAAAGTAATGTAAGGGCATCGTAAGCTGTGGTTAAGATGAAGGTCACTCTTCTTCCATGATCTTGAGTTGTTTGCACCCTACTTAGTGATTTTTTGTTAGTTTTTTTTTTTTAATTGTCTTACATATTTTGCCAAGGATGCTACAGGAGTGTCTCTCTCTAAAGACCTGTGTACTCCACATGACCTGTGACTCCACACAAACAAAAGATGGTCCAGGCTAAAACCCTAACCTCTTTCTCACAAGTTCTAAATGATTTTCTTTGTTTCTGGGAAGGTAACTTGCATTAGTGTTTACATTTGTTCCTTGGGAGATTGTATTTGTGTATTTAAATAAAAGCAATCCCTCCTTCATGTCTTCTTGGTGCGATGCCATCTGTTTTGTGTTATTTTTGACCAGTCACATTTTACAAGGAATACAACTAGGTTGTTAGGGAAGGGTTTGTTTGTTTCTATTGTGTTAATTAGGTCTGCATACAGCCAGCCATTCTGAAAAAGCATTATTTCTCTTCTCAAGTAGGGTAGAAAATAAGGTGGCCCAGTAAAATATGAATTTCAGATCTACAATGAATAATTTTTTGTTGTATGTCCAGTAGTTAAAAAAAAAAGTACAGATGCTTCTTAGTTTATGATGAGTTCCATCCCCATCAACAGTCAAAGGTGCATTAAATATGCCCAGCTTAGCAAGCACCCTCTTGTGAATTCACATTGCTTTCACACCATGGTACTATTGAAAGTTAGGGACCATCTGTTTCTGTTGTTTACCTGAAATTTGAAGTTTGCTGAGTACCTTGTCTTTCTGTTAGCCAGGCCTGCAGGCTGGTTCCTCAGGGGTCCAGATCACTCTGCCCAGAAAGTAACTGGAGAGAAGCCTATTGCGTTAGGCCAGAGAAAGCTCACACATCTGGGCCAAAGAAATGGACTTGTACGGTGTTTAAGAGGCTGCTGTAGTTGCTCGTCACAGTTTCCCTTCTACCCTCCCAGGCTCTCAGCTGAGACTCAGCGACAAAATGCAGGTTCACGGGAGGAAGTCTGTTAATACGTGCTTCTCAGCTATACAGCAGAGAAACTCACAGAGGTGTTAAAACTTAGGTTTATACTGCTTACAGCAAAGCTATAAATAAATTTAACTGTTTAACTGAACAACAACTCAAGAAACTGGGCTGTCCTGGAACTAGAAGAGGTTCAGAGAATTCTGCTCCACAAAGTGGACAGGCAGGATTTAAAAACAAAATGGAAGCAAGTGACAGAAACAGGTTTTGGCTACATGAACACGGTATAATCTGCTGGTAGCGTGTGATTGGCTGAAACTTAGCTGCTGTGATTGGCTGAGACTCAGCTATTTGTTGGCACTGAGTGGGGGGAAACTTGGGCTTTCACTTTATTTTACCTACCAAGCTAGGGGACTGAGTTATGTAGGCATTTGGGATACAGAGGCACTCTCAAGCCAAAATAAGTTTAGCAGTATACACTCAACTTGAACTAAAAAAAAAAAAAAAATTGGCAGAGAAAATTAAGTTATAAAAAGAACATTAGGAAAAGAATGGTAAAAAATGTGAGATTTGAGATGCAGGTTTAAGTCAGCACCTTCTTCAATCACAGACTGTGATTTAGAGTCACCCTCTCCTTCTGGAAACTTCCCTTACAAAAGGGAAACATTCTGTCTTCTCAACCTTGCCTGTGTCTGCAGTTTCATCAAATAATCAGCCCAAAGTGATTATCAATCTAAAACAGAAAAAAATGGCAGAGGCAAACTTATAAAAAATCGAAGAAGCCAAGCTTGGTAGTGCATGCCTGTAATCCCAGCACTCAGGAGACTGAGGCAGGAACACCAATGCGAGTTCAAGGCCAAGCTGCATGACAAAGCAAGAACTTGTCTCAAAAACTGAACAAGCCTTTCACCTCTTTGAAGGACCTGGGCCTCCTCTTTGAAAGCTGAACACACAAGCAGACAGCACCCTTAGCTCCCCTCTCCAAGAGTATGGAGCTCCAAACTAACCAGCTACCTGCTGTAGAGAACAAAGAAATTTTTTTTTAACTTTTTTAAAATTTTACTTTACAAAGAAAAAAATTTCAAAACAAGACAATAGGAGATAACATTAGTTAATGCATTGCACATTATCTTTAGTTACTTAGTGTACAATATGTAGGCATTTGACTGCAAACAATATTACCACAAACCTTTCTTTTCCATGTACTAGGAGACATTAGTATAACTATCGTAACTATCTAGTTTTGTTTTATTTTGTTTTCCCTTTTCTCTTTTCCCCCATCCGAGTTTGTCTTTCCTTATTCAAAAGGAATTCAAAAGTTTATTCCCATTTTACAGTATCTGCTGTACGTTTTGAATTTTATTTACTCTCTCAGCTTCTTAAACTAAGATGACAATACAATGTTTACACGTGTCTGGTTTATTTCAGTTATGAGTATGGTTTCATGGGTAAATGGTTGCATCCATTGACCTATAAAACTCTCCAGTTTATTCTTCTTTATGACTGTGAAGTACTCCATTGTATAAAATTATCAACTCTTTTTTGTCTACTCCTTGATTGCTGGGCATTTGGGTTGTTTCCAAGATCTAGCTACTACAAATTGTGCTGTTATAAACATGGGTATATCTCTTTGGTAAGATGTTTTTAATACTTCTGGAAAAATACCCAGAAGGGAAATAGCTGGGTCAAATGGGATCTTTAATCCTAGCTTTTTAAGGAATCTCCACACTGGTTTCCACAGTGACTGCACCAGTCTACACTCCCACCAACGGTGGAGAAGAGTTCCTTTTCCCCATATTCCCTCAGTATCTGTTACTGGTTGATTAGAATAGCCATTCTTTCTGAGGTGAGATTCAATCTCAGTGTTGCTTTAATTTGCCTCTCTCAAATGACCAGAAACGTTTTTATCATATATTTAATTACTGTTTGTATTTCTTCGTCGGAGAAGTATGTATTCATCTCAGATGCCCATTTTTGGTTTGGGTCTTTAAATCTGGGTGGTTTGATTTGTGTGTGTGTGTGCTCTTTATGTTCTCGATAGTAATTCTTTGTCTGAGGAACAATTGACAAACACTTTTTCCCACATTGTGGGTTGTCTCCTCATTCTGCTGGTGGTTTCTCTTGCTGCGAAAAAGCTTTTTAATAACATGAGATCCCAGTTATTGATTGCTTGTGATAGTTCCTGTGCAATCAGGGTTGTATTCATAAAAATATTGTCCTACAGCAATGTCTTCAAGAGTTTTATCTATTCTATCTTCCAGCAGGTTTAATGTTTCTGTTTTAATATTTAGAACTTTGACCCATTTTGAATTTAGAAAGAATAACAATGGGAAAGGAAGAAGTTAAACTATCATTATTTGCAGATAACATGACTCTATATACAAAAGAGCCCAAACACTCCACTAAAAAAATAAATAAATAAACAATTTCAGTAGCATAATTTGATACAAAGTTAATACTCAAAAAAATAAATAATCTTCCTGCACATAAATAACAAACTCACTGGGAGAGAAATCAGTGAAACAACACCTTTCACAATAGCATCCAAAAAATGAAATACCTAGGAGTCAATCTAACAAAGGATGTAAAAGACCTCTGCATTGAAAATTATATTACTATGAAAAAGGAGATTGAAGTGGATATCAGAAAATGCAACGATATCCCTTGCTCTTGAGAAGAACCAATATAGTGAAAATGGCCATACTTCCAAAACTGTTACACAGATTTAATGCAATTCCAGTCAAAATTCCAACAGCATATCTCACAGAATTAGAAAAAACAATCCTAAAATTCATTTGGATCCAGAAAAGACCTAGAATAGCAAAGACAACAAAAGCAAGGCAGGGGTCATCATAATCCCTGACTTGAAATTATACTATAAACCTGCTGTGATTAAAACTGGTACTGGGAAAAAAAAAAACTGAAGATCATCAGAAAACATTAGAAGATGCAGAAACAACTCCAGACATACTCAGCCACCTTATCTTTAACAAAGGTTCCAAACACATTCATTGGAAGAAAGATAGCCTCTTTAAAAAATGGTGCTGGAAAAACTGGCTTTGCATGTGTCGAAGATTAAAATTGGACCCATATCTTTCACCTTGCACTAAACTACATGTATTGTTTCTTTAGATGAAGGCAATTAACAGAGATAATGAAATTGTGTCAGCAAAGGATACTGGCAAATCCTCTGATTTGAGGACAAGTTGTTCTTTGTCTTGTAAACACAGGTATTTTGCTTGGCTGTATAAAAAGGAGAGAATTTTTCCTGTATTAGCAATCTCTTTATAGGTTGCCAATGATGTACAACACATTTTGGCTTAACAATAAAACTATTTTGCCTCTTTTATCTTTATGGAGAGGATTTCTAGGCTGGCAGGAGATTTTGTTTTTAATTATATTTCCTCAACAAAAGCAACCAGTTAAACAATAAACACCAAGAGGTGCAGTTAAAGGTCAATAGAAAATGGAGGGTGGAATCCTAAAATACACATCACAAAAAAGAAAGCACAATAGAAGGAAAGATAAGTGAAAAAGCAAGTAGGACAAAGAAAAAACAAATACCCCAAAGCACAGCTTAAACTTAGCAATGAATAAGGGCTGCAAAGCTTTCCTTTAGAAGGTAGAACAGAATGGATCGGAGGGTAAGACCTGCCTAATGCTATTTATAAGAAATGCACAACAAATAAAAAAGCATAGACATGTGAAAAGTAAAAGGATCAAAAAGGTAAATTACAGAAACTAAGAGAGCTGGTATGGGTATTTTATTAGGAAAAGTGATTTTCAAGATGAAGATAACCAGAGATAGACATAGCAGTGCGGGAATAATTGTGTATTTTTTTTTTTTTATAAAAGGACAGCTTTCCAGAGCCATTCCTGTGTCTGCAATTTGAATTATGCCAAGAAACATACTTACTGAGGACACTGATCTCCTTCAGGGACCTTCTAGATCTAGAAGTTGCAGTGTGTATCTTTAATTTGCCATAGTCTACCTTCAAAGTTTCTGCTACCCCACAATGATGGAGATGACCCTTGAGCTTTTACTTCGTAGACCTCGTTATGCCATTAGATCTTTGACAATCAAAATGTTTTACAGGTTGCCTCCCATCTCTCATGCCTGTCACTTACAGTAATGCATTGTGGTCATGAATATTCTGAAACCTGTATCAGTCCATTAATGGGTGAGAATGGAGTTGTATTCTCCATAGATAACAAAACTCCACCAACACAGGAGCCAAGCTGAGAAAATTAGATGAAGAATGTATGTAGACCCGTGTTAAAAATCCACATATGCCCTAATCACTTCTTAGATATTATTCTTGTTTCTTGCTTCCATCCTCACTAAGTATTCAGATAATCGAAGTCATGGAAGGGCCCCTTCAATTTTTGTCATTTAGTGTTTATACTAGTAACTATACCAATGAAGTCAACCAGTGAGCAGATAGTTGATTGATGAATAAATGACCAGTAAGAGGAAGAATGATGAGCTGAGGTGGTTTATATGATAAGGGGCTTTTGATCCAGTCAAGCAGGACAACTGTGAATTTTGAAAATCGAACAAATTTTTCAAAGTGGATTCCTAGACTCGGGCTGATTCATGCAATGTGCAACATTTGACCAGCTACATCCCAAAGTTACGTTGCTTCTCAACATAAAATCTGGATGGATGAACTCTGAGAAGAGATTGTGGGGACTAAGGAGTATTTAGTGCCTATTGGGAACAGTTTGTTCACAATCTAGTTTTTTTCAGTTTCTTTCTGTGGTCTGGTCAGGTGGATTTTCTGAAGTTTTCCTTAATGTGTCTGAGGTTTATTACACTATCCTCTTCCTCAAGGATACGTAACAGAATGTGACCCAGGTGTCCTACCGCCCTTCAACTGCTTTCATAGCTCCTAGCGGGAAGTTTGCTTTAAAAGCCTCATTTGAGCTAGGCTTTTCTAACATTATCTTGAGCTCTATCATTACCGTGATTTCCTCAATTTTACATGGGATTTAAAAAAACAAAACAAAACACTGGGTTTGGAGGGGAAACAGCCCTCGGGGGTACTGCAATGAGAGAAGTTGAGAAATGTACAAAATACAACAATCGTAAGTGCTTATAAGTATATTCTTGTGAGATGAGACCCAACTAGAGTTGGCTTAGCAGTAAACCATGTATATGTTCACCCAGTAATGATTTACATTTTTCCTTTGGAGATGCTCTGGATTGTAGAAATAAGGAAAACTAACAAGATCTGGGGACAGACCACTTGTATGAAATACAGGAGGTACTGAATTTGAAAAGAAATGAAATAGCATAATCACAGTTATCAAAGCTTGTGAGCACCCAAAAAACATAACCCCAACACTAGAGAAAATGTGAATGTCATATGCTCCACGGCCACAAGATGACACTATACGTGCAGTAAAAGATGCAAAGTCAGTCAGTGCCCAAACTAGGAAAAAAAGGAATTAAATAATTTACCAAGTTCAAGAGCTATGAAAACTCACAAAGGCCAATATTTTCCTTCACTAATTACTCTCCTCTGTGATAAAGTGAGATGCTTCAAGATCACTGGTGCAACAAAGCCTTGATCATGATTATGATTATGATTATGATTAGATTTTCATAATCAAGTCTTTGAGGGTTTATCACTAACATTTGGTTCTCTTAAAAATGATACACTATAAAAGAAATGATGAACAGTAACATGCAGCCTGGTGTGGAAGAACTTGAAGAATTTTTTTTTTTCTGCAAAACTAGATTCAAACATTTGTTGAAGTCTCAATTTGTGCAGGGCACTGTTTAGTGTAAGCGAGATGAGTAAGACTCAGTGTTAGGGTAGGGTTCTCCTGGGAGTTCTTTCCAGATTCTTGGAGTCCTGAACAAAGACTTGGACAAGACACACTGAAAAGGCAGTGAAGGTATGCATTTATCTGTCATGGAAGTAGCTTATTTCTTCATCAATTCTGAAAGATAGCTTTCTGGGTATGTCACTCTAGGTTGGAAGTTGTTATATTTCAGGGCTTGAAATACTTCACTTCAAGCTCTCCTTGACTTGGGGTTTGTATTGAGAAATCTGTGTGATTCTGATAGGCTTTCCTTTATAGGTGATTCATGTCTTTTCTCTAGCAAATTTAACATTCTGTTCTTGGGTTGAATTTCTTTTGGGGGGGTAAAATTCTTGAATCTTGATTATGATTACCTTGCTGTAGATTTTTTTTATTATGGATAATTGCAGTTCTGTATGACTCACTTACCTGTATGTCAAATTATTTTTCCCTGCCAGGGAATTCTTTTGCCATGACTTTGATGAACAGGTTTTTGGGGGTTTTTTATGTTATTTATGCTAGATCCTGCTTTTTCATTGACTCTGATCAATATTATGTTATTCTTCCTTGCATCATCTAGCAGTTGCTGGATTGATTTCTCATAGTCCCTTGCTACTTTTAAGAAATCTTTCATTTCATAATCACTAACTGAAATCTTGTCTTTTATATCTGAGACTCTGCCCTTACATTGGCTAACTCTACAGTATATACTTTCAATGGAATTTTTAATCTCCTGGATATCTATTTGAGTCTGTTTCATGGATTCCATTTCTTTTCTACATTGGACATTCATGATTTCCATCATTTTCCTAAACTCTTCTATTTTTTTAAATCTGTATCTGCTCTAGAGTTACTAAGTATGTTTTTCATTATGGTTACCATCTCTGTAATTATCTGAGAAATTATTTCTGATTTGAATCTTTCTAGAGCATTGTTAATCTGCTTTGTTACTACCACTGTTACAACTTCAGAAAGTCCAGGTGGGTGGCTTTGGGTTGATCCACCTCATTGCTCCCCTGGTTTATTTTTGGTGAGCTGTGCATCTTGGAGTTACATCTTATTTAAATGTCTTCTCATTTTCTTTTTTTTTTTTTTTAGTTTAATTTCTAGGTTGATGCTTATAAATTACTTATGGCAAGTAGTTTTATTGCTAGTACTTAGAACCTTTAAGAAATGACTACTTCTCAGAAGTCTCTTCCAAATGTAGCTGGCATTTGAGTTTTGAGACTGTTGCAAGATCCTACCTCTTCAATTTATTGGGGATGAGAAATTGCTGCCTGATTGGCCCAGCCTCTGGTTCTTTGGCACGGCACTATAGTATTTTTTAATGATTCTTAGGTAATCTCAGTTTTGGAATACCAGGAGGAACAACAATATCACCTGGGCTAAAATGTTACAATCAGCAATAACAATAGCATCACATACAGTTTAGGAAACAAACTATGATGATTATTAAGTTGCCACCTTTAATTGTATGAACCAGATTTTTTTATTACATACCATGCGGCGCCCTTTTCTGTCCATGCCGCGTCCTATCGCTTCTCCAGGAAAAGGACACCGCATGTGGGAATTGGGCGTGGGGATCTTAAAATGTTTTGTACTGATAATTGTAATTTGTGTAGTTCACATGTGTATGTTTTTATGTAATGCTCAATATGGAGTCGAGGGTGGAGACTCCAGGGGGGTTGCTGGAGGCCCTCTAGATAACCCCTTTGTGAGGACTGGTTGTGGGGTTTTGCCTTCTGTGAATAATGTGAGAGAAGTTTATGC
>PVLA01015807.1:0-23476 GCA_004027455.1 Hydrochoerus hydrochaeris
TTTTTTCTTTTTCTTTTTCCTCAGTTTCTTCCTGGGTCATGAGAGTTCCTCTCCTTTTGTCTGGCTTTTTCCATGTTGCCAGATTCCAGTTTCTGAGTTGTTTTAATTTTTTTTTTATTCTCAGAGAGGCTCTCTTATTGTGCCGCCACTAAGTCAGCCTTCTTGCAATATCAACCTTTTGATTTTTGATTCATTTGATTTATTTTAGAACGTGATGAGATATATGGATCTACCTTTGGTTTTCCACATATGGATAGCCAATTTTCTCAACCCTCTTTGTTAAAGAGGTTATCTTTCTTCCAGAATATGTTTTTGGACCCTTTGTCAGGGATCATATACCAAATGTGCATCCACTATTTTATTCCATTGATCCATATGTCTGTTTTTGCACCAGTGGCTGGGATTGTGATGCCTCCTTGTTTGCTTTTGTTGCCCAGTTTCTTTTGCTATTCTAAGTGTCTCTTGGTTCCATATTAAATTTATGTTTCTTTTCTATAGTTCCATGTGGGATGATATTGTTATTTTCATTGGGATTGTGTTAAATATGTATATCTGTTTTAGAAATATGGCCATTTCAACAGTGTTAATTCTATCCAGGAACAGGGGAAAGCTTTCCACTTTCTGATGTTCTCTTGGATCTCCTTTTTCAGACTACTACAGGAATCATTCACTTTCTTGGTTAAGTTAATTTCTAAGTATTTAATTTTTATGCTATTGTAAATGGTATTGTTTTATTTCTTTCTCTGTGAGTTCATTATTGATATAAAGGAACAGTATTGATTGTTGCATGTTCTATCCTGCCACAGTACCAGATTTGCTTATTAATTATAGGAGTCTTTTGGTAAAAATATTTGGGTTGCATATGTAGAGTATTATGTCATTTACAAATAAAGATAATTTGACTTATTTTCTTATCTGTCTTCTTTCTTTCTTTTGCCTGATTTCTCTGGCTAATGTATCAAGTATTCTGCTGAACAAGAGTGGTGATAGAGGACATCTTTGTCTTATTCTTCTTTTCCCTCTTTAATATAATGGTGAATGGAGGTTTGTTATAAATGGCTTTTATTGGGTTGAGATAAGGTCCCTCTGTATACTATTTTCCTCAGGATTTTTTTTTTAATCATGGATAGATGTTGAATTTAGCAAAACATTTTTTATATCAGTGAGATGTTCATTAAGGTTTGTTTTTGCCTCTTTTTATGTGATAATTTGTATTTATTGATCTGCATATGTTAAACCAACCCTGCATTATTGGGATGAAGCCTATAGATTATGATGTATGCTTTTTTGATAATTTGTTGCATTCTTCTTGCCAGTATCTTATTGCACATTTTTGCATCTAACTTTATTAAATAAATTGACCTGTTTATTAGTTGAATCTCTTAGTTGAATCTTTGTCTGATTTGGAATCGAGGTAATGCTACCTTTCTTGCCAGTACCTTATTGCACATTTTTGCATCTAACTTTATTAAATAAATTGGCCTGTTTATTAGGTGAATCTCTTAGTTGAGTCTTTGTCTGGTTTGGAATCAAGATAATGCTACATTTCATGAATGACTTTGGGAGTACTTCTTCCCCTTCAATTTCATTAAAGCATTTAAAGAATATTGGGATTATATCATCCCTGAAGTTCTTACAGAATTCAGGGGTAAATTCCTTAAGTCTTGGGCTTTTCTTGGTAAGTTTTGTATTTCTGCTTCAATTTCTTACATGTCATCATATTATTCAATGGTTATATATTCTTTTTCAGTTTTGATAATTAATAAGTATGGAAGAATCTATTTCTTCTGTATTCTCCAATTTTTTGGAGTACAGGTTTTGTGTTTTTCATCTCTAACTGCATTGGAGTACAGGTTTTGTGTTTGTCATCTCTAACTGCATTGATTTGGGTCTTTTCTTTTTGATAAGGCTGGCTAAGGGTTTATCTATTTTGTTCATTCTTCCAACGAATCAGCTCTTTATCATTGATTCTTTGTAATTTTATCTCAATTACTTTCGAGTCTTTATAATTTTCTTCCTTTTACTAGCTTTGAATTTGGACTATTTCTATTTTTCTATGACCTTATGGTGCATCACTTGGTTTTTCATTTGCACTTCTTCTGTTTTTCTGATGTGGGGATTCAAAGCTGTAAATTTCCCTCTAGGACTGCTTTCATGGTGTCTCGTATGTTCTGGTGTGAGGTAGTGGCATTATTGTTTGATTTTAGGAACTGAAAATTTTTGATTTCTTTTGTGACACAAAATGTAAAGAATTTAAAGCATCATGTTGTCTGTGAATAAAGATAAGTTGATTTCTTCCTTTCCTATACATACCCCTTTTGTCCTTGCATCATTGTTCTGGCTCTAGTTTCACATGCTAAACATACTATTGAACAGGAGTGGTGAAGGTGAATGCCCCTGTCTTGTTTCTGATTTTAGAGGGAATGCCTTCAGTTTTTTCCCCATTTAGTATAATGTTAGCAGTGTTTTTGTCATACATGGCTTTTATCAATTTGAGGTAAGGTTTTTCTATACCTATTTTCTTCAGGATTTTTTTCATCATGCATGGATGTTGAATTTTGCAAAGGCTTTTTTTCATCAGTGAGATGGTCATTAATATTTGTCCTTGCCTCTGTTTATGTGATAATTTATATTTATTTATTTATTTGCATATATTAAACCAAACATTCTTTTTTATCATGGCTTATAGCAACCCTGCCCTTTCTTTCCCTCCACCACATTCTAGTCCAACCTTGGATTTCTACAGGACAGACTGAGAATTCTGTTATTTGCTTTTCAAAAATCCTATTTCTTCCCACAAGTTGAAAGTATCATCAGACTGGGAAAAGGAACTGAAAGGAAAGGTTGTTTCACTTTGAATGTTACTGATGCTGCCCTCTGCTGGTGCAAGACTCAATTTCTAGATGACTGGCAATAGCATTGTTTTCCTGTTTTGAATCTAGGCCATGCTTCCTTTACAAACAAGGTGTGCATGTAGAGATCCACTGTTTAAAGCTTGCCTGCATTTTCCCATAATAGCATTACTATTTTACATGTAGTTGTTCTCCATTTTCCAAATTAATAAAGTACTCAAATATACTCCTGTTTTTTATGGAAGCTGCTTTCAATTTGGAACCAGGAAATTTATCAACAGTCTCCTACATGTGAAACACTACATGGGCTACAAATATAATTTAGAAAGAATCTTTTCCTCCAAATATTTCCCCTGTCTTTTATGGGGAGATACGCCATTAGCATGACTGACTATAAGAGAATCTTTTTTATTGCATGGTACTAGTGATTGAAAACACAGCCTCACACATATTAGGCAAGTGCTCTATCACTGATCCAGATCCTCAGCTCAGTCTTAAAAATGATATTTGGCATGCTGTCTGGATGTGTACTACAGGGAAGAGTGAAGTTTGAAAGGGTAAAGATGGCACATCTAGTGGGGAGAAACCATATAAAGCTTTATGAAAGCAGTAGAATGAGATGAACAGTAGCAATAAATGCGGTCAGGTGTTCCAAGGAGAAGGAGCAATGAAAATAAGGGCATGGAAGTAGGAAAACTTGGGCCTTGGACTAGAAATAGCAATAAGCTTGACTTTTGGGCCAAAACATTAGTAGAGAATCCAGATATTAACAAAACTATGTGAAAATTTGAAAATCCCATGTCACCTTTTGGCAACAAAAACAGAGACAACTTGTTGGAAGTGCTTGGAGATAGACAGTGACTCTACTTGTTCAGCATGAAAAGGTGATGGAGAATCCAGCAACCTGAAGGCCATGGATTGCTGTGGAAAGGATGCAAGCATCAAGAATAAAACCATAAGTTTGGAGGAGACGCCCTGCTGAAGGTTATGAAAAGAACAGGTGTTAGAGAGCAGAGCCCTCCACTTTTGCCAAGTCTGTCCTCATTTCCTTTCTCCTCCCCCCGCTGCCCAGTTCAAGCAAGAAACTGGTACTGAAAGTGAGGGAGTAATATGGGTAGACTTTGATGGTAGCAGGACTGGGAAGGTAGGACAAGGTTCTTCTCTCTCCCCATTTACACTATTATTTACTGCAAGAAGGGACTGTGGTACTCTTGGTAGTGAGGGTGAGTGGTGGGAGGTGGTCATAGACTTGGAAAGTAGTGATTGAAAGACATTTCTCTGTCATTCTTATGGACCTTTGGAAGTTGAGCTTTGATCCTAATGAGCCTCCCTGGTCCTAGGCCTACCATGAGGGAGAAAGGTGGATATCCTCCAGCCATGAAGTGTGGATGCTAGTTCCTAAGTGGTAGGCAGATGTGGTGGGTTATTCATATATCAGAGAGTCTGTCTGCCTCTTCTTTCCACTGAAGTGGTAGGAAAATTAATTGTTAATTTTGATATTCCTTACATGAAAGCAACCTACTGTAGCCAGAATGCTAAGGAGACATGAGATTCTAATTCAGTTCAATAACTGTAATGATGAAGATAAAATATCTAGCATTTGTTGCAGAAATGCTATCTGGCAGAGTTTTTATTTGGTATGACAACAAATTTTTGGAATTACATAGTAGGGATTGTTACACAGTATTGTGAATATGCTTATTGCCACTGAATTATGCACTTATAAAATGGTTAAAAAGATACAATTTTATGTATACTTTACCCAAACCCCCAGCCCTACACAAAACCCTGTTTGTTAGAGGTTGGCATTTTAACTATTGTGTTGTGTATATGGTCCCTCAATGAACATGAATCAAGGGTCTGTTGTTTATAAGGCTCTCCAATGTCATAGAAAAAGGACTAGATTTGCACTCAAAAGACCTCTGTTCAAATATTACATCTGCTTCTTTCTAATTATGTTATCATAATAGCAGTGTGTGACTAAAACTCATCAGGGTTTTCTTAGGCCAAAAGTGGAACCAAGTCCCACACAAAACTCTCTCCAAGGGTTCACCTCAATTTCAGACCTAGAGGGACACATTGTATTGCTGAGTTTCCTTGGGAAGAGGGGTCCAAGAACTTTATGCCCCTGATAAGGACAGAAAAGTAGCCTGTGAACCAATTTATCCTTTTGGAATTTGTTTTTATAAAAGTAAAACACTGCAACTACTGCATGGGAATTTCTCACAAGAAGTAAGACAATTACTGATAGGGGAACTTAAAAAGGCCCTCCTTGGAAAGAGGAAGGAAGATGAACTCATGTTGAGATAAACCACTTTCAGGGTTAATATTAGACAAAGCCAGCACATTCACATATCACATAAAAGAAACCCCTACCACAAGCAATCCTAATAGCAAAAGTGATCTCTCTTACTTAAAGTTTGTTGGTGGGAGCAGGGAAAATCTAAAAGTCCCCAACAGCTTTTTGGTACCTCCACTCAATGGAGATATTATTCAGTAATGTGTGAGTCCTCAGATATGCTGTGACACTGTAACAGAAAGATAAAATATGAGGAAATCCACCCTTCCTATTTTCAGATCACAACGCCTTTCCACTCAAGTTCCCTAAAGCTGTCACTAGGCTTGTTCAGGAATAGAGAAAGATAACCAGCAGATGCTTTTCATTGAAAAGTCAAGCCTTATGAAAGGCTTTCACAGCTAATATTGGCTTCCTCAAGACCTTTTGTGTGTAGTTGGTTTGAAGCACATAATACTTATTTCTAGAAACAGTTGCAGATAACAGACTGCCCACCTAGGTGCATTTATCCTAAAGAAAGGGCAGAACACCCTGTAGGGCAGTTCTTCAACTGCCATTGCACTGGGCTAAGAGTGCCTAATACCGTCTAGAGGAGAAGTACAAAAATCCCTCCTGGACATTTCCTTTACCCTGAGCCACATTAACTAGGTTGAGTCTTTCCAGATAAAAACAAGCCTGGAACAATCCAGCTGGGGATATTGCACATCTGTGTTCCTGATTGGCCTTTCTCTGCTTCACTTAAGGAACATTATTTCCATTCACTTCTGTTCTTTACATTTCAGTTGACTCCACACATGGACTTGTACTGCTGCTCTCTGTCTCCTGATGCTATGCTCTATTGTAGCCATGTCCCTCCATCTGGATCTAAACAAACTCCCCAAAATATCAACTAATATGTTGTTAGTTTCCTGGCAGCCTCACACAGTCACATTCAACTATCTCGTTGGACTTGGCTGACCTGGTCCCTAAGGCCTCAATATCAGCAATTGCCTAGTGTCCATTTAGAAATAATGTTTATACTCCCTGTCCTGTGCACCAATGCCAGGAAAAGATGTTGCAGAAGTTTTCACAATCTTGACACATATTCTCACCTCCATTGGTGCTGCCACCTAAGAGATTAATAAATGAACTTGCTAGACTCAAATTGTTTAGGCAAAATTACAGTGGGAAAAATAGAGTTCCAAAGGTCCAAATAGAAGGCCATAAATCAGATTACACTTGTCTGAATGGTGGACATAGTACAGTTAGATTCTTTTTGGAAATAAGAACATAATGATATTTTACTGTTATGATGTGGAGATTGCTGGAATTTTTTCAGCTTTCCAAACTGCGTGAGACACTTGTAAGTCAATGGATGCACCTTGAAGCCATAATGTTAAATGAAATAAAACAAACAAGCTTAAATATCTTTTTCTCTTATATGAGAAACCAAAAGTAAAAATGACGAGCCTAATAAAAGATAATAAGAGGAATCAGGGAGATAGATCATTCTCAAAGGGGAAAGGGATCAAAAGAGGGAGCTAGGAGGAGGGAGGATAATAAGGGATAAAAAAAGGAATTAAGATGTGTAGTGTACATGTATCAACTCCACACAACCAGCACCATCATTATGTACTACAAATGCACACACATAAAAAGAGATCAAAGGATGGGTGGAGGGTGGATAAAGGGAAGGGAAAGTGGGTGAAAAAAGGAATTAAGATGTGTTATGTGCATGTGCAAGCTTCCCACAAGGAACATAAATATTATCTACTACACACATATACTAATAGATTAAAATTTTAAAAAAAGAAATATGCCACACTGCACTTCAAAAAATACAACATAACAAAACCTACAATAAACTAGGTAAGTCTTGCCAGTGAAATGAGCAGGTAGTGAGTTCTTCAAAGTCTCAATGGAATCAGTGAACAATTAATTTTTCAGATCAGCTGAACCTGGCATGGGACTCACATTTTAACTTAAACTGAAAACCAGCATGAATCTCCTGCCTGGCATATCAGCTCCTCCTATGCTGCCCAAGGGAAGACAAAACTTAAGTAATTGGCTGCCCTCTGGTGTCCACAGGGAAGCAATAACAGTTGGCAGGACAACTAAGCTACTCGTAAATATGGCAGCAGGACTACAAGGTTTGTGCTGCAAAAAAGCAGTTGGCTGGGGCTGAAATTCAGCCTGTGTTCTAATTATCAACACTAGTCCCCCCTCAGTCACCTGGAGGTTGACCTCTTTTTTTCTAACCAAAAGGGTCAGTTTTTTCTAATTCCATTTTTGAAAATTCCACATAGCTTCAGATTTCTAATTTCTAAAGTTACCATATAGTCTACAACCATCCCTGTACTATAGGTCATGTGACTAACATGTACCCCATCAGTGGGGATACTATCGCTATATCCAAAAATTCACTTGTCCTGTAAAAATAGCTCAGGTTGCATGTGTAGAATTGGTCCTATTATAAGAAATCTTCTGTACTGAGAACTTCACATCCACCCAACTACAAGTTTCTATTATCCCTACCTCCAAAATATATCCTGTATTGTCCACTTCTATCCCTCTTCACTTACTTATTATCCAAGCTAGCAGAATTTATTGTTACAATGGTAACAAAAAAGGGGAAAAGCTAGTCTACTGCAATGATCACCTGGTTTCTCTGTTACCCTTCAGATTTATTATTTAAAATATAAACCAATTCATGTGACTCACCTCTAACGACTTCTATAGGGGCTTGGAATAAAATCCATAATCCTCCCACAAATTAATCAAACTCTGCACAATCTGGTCTCTGATTAGCTCATCTACCTGTCTGTCACCACTCTCCCCATCTGCTAAATCCAGCACACACTTGTCTTTTTTAATTGAAATTTTTATTTTGACCATTGCAGATTTACATGAATTGGAAAAACAATAGAGAATGAGCCTTTGTATATTGTGTTTAGTTCTCTCCAACGGTAATATTTTAGAAAACTATAGTATCACAACCAGAATGTTGACATTGATAGAGTCCACCAATATTTTTCAGATGTCCCCAGTTTTATACTCTTGTATCAGTCAGTGTTTTACTAGAGAAACAGATATAACACAAGATATACAAATGTATATGAAATTACAAGATTGGCTTACAATGGTAACCCCCAGAGTCAGATGAAGAAATGTACAGAGTGTCTGCACACTGGAGACCTAAGGATTCAGTTTAAGGTCTAGAGCTCACTGCAGTGTCTGTGCAAGTTTGTATCAGGAGGCCGATTGGGTCTCTGATGGAAGGCCAAAGGATCTGATCCTCGGAGATGGCGTCCAAGGTGAAGGCAAAGACTGGAGCTCCTCCAGAGAAACAGATGAAGTAGGTCCATCCTACTTTCTTCCCTCTTTACACCCTAGGGTGGATCTTCCACACCATAAGGTGTGGAATTTCTGAGCCTAAGCTCATTTAATTAAACTTCTATTAACTAAACTTCTCAAATTGGCATAATCAGCCATCATGACTCTTGTGTGTGTATTCAGTTCAACTTTTGTCACCTGTGTAGGTTTATGTATCTACCAACCAAGTTGTAAATATACTGAACATTGCCATAACCTCAAGGATCCTACCTGTTAAGCTGTTAGACTCACATTTACTTGCCTCCCTCTAACATCTACTTAACCTTAGCAAGCTACTCATTTGTACTAATTTCCATATTTTTCCAGTTGATAAACATTATATAGATGGAATCACACAGCATATAACTTTGGGGAAAGCCAGGTGTGGTGGCACATGCCTGTAATCCTAACACTTGGAAGGCTCAGGCCGAAGGATTACTGTGAGTTCAAGGCCAGCCTGGACTACATGGAAGACCCTGTCTCAAAAAAACTTTGGGGAAACTGGTTTTATTTCATACTAGCATAATTTTCTGGAGATCATCCAGTTTATTGCATATATCCATAATTTGCTCCTTTTTATTATTGAGTTTTATTCCATAGTAAGAATGTGTCTCAGTCTAACCATGCACGTATTGATGAGCATGTGTAATGTTCATGTACTGATCTTACACAACATAATTTTCATTTCTCTAGAATAAATGCCCAGGTGTATAATTGCTAGGTCATATGATTACCACATTTTTTTAAAAAAATTGAACAAATTGTTTTTCCTCAGTCGCTGAACCATTTTACATTATATAAGCAATGTATGATCCATGCAGGTTTTTTTTTGCATTCTCTTAAATAATTGGTGTTGTCATTTTTTTATTTTAGTCATTCTTGTTGCAATTTGCATTTCTCTGATGATTAATTATAGTGAGTATCTTTTCATGTGATTATTCTCTATTTGTATAGTCTCTTCAGTAAAATTTCTGTACTTAGACTGTTTTCAAAAATTGGATTTTTAACAGTTTTTGTGCTTTAGTTATAATACATGGTTGCTTGTATGGTTTGTACATAGATCTTTTTTTTCCCCAGTCTGTATCTTGTCTTTTGATTCACTTCATATGGACTTACATAGAGCAAAAACTTTTAAATTTTAATGAGGACCAAATTTTTCTTTCTATAGACAATTCTTTTGGGTCTAAATTGAAGAACTTTTTGCCCTACCCCAGATTGAAGAAATTTTCTCATTTTTCTCTAAAAATTTATAATTTTACACTTATATTTAAGTCTGTAATCTACCCTAAGTGTTTTGGTATAAAGTGTGCAATTAGGTTGAAAACAATCTTTTTATTTTTGCTATTGAATGTCCAATTGCTCCAGGACCATTCATTGAGGTAGTCATCCTTTCTGCATTATGTTGCTTTCGTGTCTTTATGAAAAGCAGTTGTGTATATTTGTATAAGTCTATTTCTGAATTCTTTATCCTGTTTCATTGATCTTTATTCTGCCTTAATTACTATAAACCTTAGAAAGAAGTAGTTTTAAATCTTCCAATTTGTTCCTGTCAAGTCTGTTTTTAGCTATTTTTGAGCTTGTAAATTTCTATATAAATTTTAGAATAATATTCTCTATGTCTAAAGATAATCTTTACCGGAATTTGATAGTGATTTCTCTCATTAAAACCATTGATTGGGCTGGGGATTTAGCTCAATGACATAAGCGCTAGCCTTGCAAGGACTTGGTCATGAGTTCGATCCCCAGTACCGATTAAAAAAAAAATCCTTGGAAAAGACAGATTCGGGGGCAACATACTCAGGATCCCCTTCTGTTTCTCTTCAGGGCTGGGGATTTAGCTCAGTGGTGTAAGCACCTGCCTTGCAAGCGCGCAGTTGTGGGTTCGATCCCTGGTACAAAAAAAAATTGGTCAATTTTGGGAGAATTCACAAACATGTTGTGTTTTTCCATGTGTGTATGTCTTCTTCAAATTTCATCATTAGCATTTTGTAAATTTCAGCATATGGATCTTGTAGACATTTTGTTTAAAATGCAACTAAATATTCCATTTTATCAGAGTGATTATAAATGGTATAGATTTTTTATTTTAGTTTTTTATGTTAACTGTTGCTATATAAAAATGTACCAAGTTTTGTGCTGATCTTGTACCTACAACCTTACTGAACTCTCTTTGTAGTTGTTGGATTTTGTTGTTGCTGTTTTGGTAGATTTCTTGGTATTTTCTACATAGAAAATCATATCATCTAAAAATATAACTAGAATATTATAAAAATCATATATCATGGCCAACTCAGCTTCATTCTAGGGAATCAAGGATGGTACAACATGTGCAAACTGTGAAATGTAATTTACCACTTAAACAGAAGGGTAAAAATATATTATCATCTTAGACAATGCAGAAAAGTCCTTCAACAAAATCCAACATGCATTCATGAGTAAAAAATACAGATGAAAATAGGTATAGTGGACCTCATCTCAACCTAAAAAAAAGCCATCTACAATAAAACCACTGCCAATGACATACTAGAGAGGAAAAATAAAGCATTCCTTCTAATATGAGGAACAAGACAAGGGAGTCCATGCTCACCTGTTCAATATAGTTCTCAAAGGCCTGGAACTCACTGTAGTGTCCTGTGCAAGTCCATATCAAGAGCCAGAAAGGGTCTGTGCTACGAGGCTCAGGGATATGTACTTGGAAGGCTAAAGATTCTATGCTGGAAGTCAAGGGACACTATCCAAGGTTAAGGTGATGACTGGAGCTGAAGAAACAGAAGCAAGCCTTCTTTCTTTGTTTCCCTTTTATTCTATTCAGGCCACAGGCCTACTTGTTGGTGCCATTCATACCCAGAGTGAGTCTTTTGTCCCTATGCTTTCACAGGGTGCATACCTATAGTTGGTATGAAAATTTTCTTTGTCTATTACTGCTTCCTATCCTCTTTTTTATAAATGACTTTATCCATCTTTATGTCTTAATTACTTCCTTATTGATAGTGCAAAATAATTGACCTCCACAAGTGAAGCATAAAAAGTTTACTTTACCTCACAGTTTGTAGAAGTTTCACTCTATGGTCATCTGGCTCCAAGGCAGAGTGGTACATACCAGAGGAGCATAACAGAGGAGAAACAGTCCATGGCAGAGCAGGCAGAGGTCAGCAGCATCAAACCTCTCTTTCCCTTTTATTCCATTCAGGTTATAAACCTATCAGTTAGTGCCAACACACCCAGGCTGGGATTATCCACACCAAGAACTATACCACCCAGGCAGTGGATTAATTTAGTTATTTCACACCCTTAATCCATATTCATACATTTAAAATCAAGCCACCTCTGAAAATTTCCACCTATGAGCACATGAGGCTTTCGAGAGACATCTAGATACAAGCCATAACAATTAGAATCTCCTTTATTCCTCTCTCTTGACATCTGCTTCCCAGAAAAAGCAAAATGACATTCTCTCAATCTCTTTTGGATTTTAGAGTCCTTTTTCTAAAATTCCTTGAGATACTACCTTATCTCATGCTATTGTCTTCCTGGTTCTTTAATGTCCTCTCTTGATGGACCACCCAACTTTTTTTCAAGCAAATGTATCACCTTATATTTGCACTCCATAGCTATGAACTGGAACCAACAGTGTTGTCTATTTACCATTGAGTTGGGAGACAGAAACTTTAGGTTCTAGTTCTTGTTGTATTACTTGTCTCCACTTGAGTTTGGGCATGCTGTCTATTTTATAACTTAGTTTCCCATATAGAAAGTAAAATCTGGGATGAAATAACCTTGAAAATTCATTATGGCTTTGACATCGCCTATGTATATCAAAGGATCATTTGGATCAAGAGCTTGTGTTAAGAAACACTTTCTTTTATTATTTAAAGAGAAAAAAACAGGAAAAAGGTAGAAATAATACAGAATTTTAAGAAAAGAAGATAAACAGTAAGAAATCACTAGTTGATATATTACACATTGTTCTTTTAGAAATAGTTATTCAAGGTACAGAATTAAAGCACACAAAGTGGACACTCAAGCAGTGAGAGTGCAAACAAATCTGTTCAACAATCCAAGAAGAACATAGAAATATGGTTATCCCACACACGTAAACATACATGCAGCTATATCTTTTATAGCACTTCCTATTTCCTCTTTTTTACAATAACAATTATACATTTTTAAAATTTTATTTAAAGAGAAGAAAAAAAAGCAAAACAGAAAAAAGTGTAGCAACAGTACAGAATTATAAAAGAAAGAAAGAAAAAGGAGAATGAAAAAAGGCCCCACTAAGAAATCAGTAATATATAAATGACATACTGTCATCCTGGATGTAGTTGTTCAAGTTACAAAGTTAAAGGGTACATAGTAAATATTCAAACAGTCAGACTATAAACAGTTCTGCTCAAAGATCCAACAAAGATTCAGCAATATGGTCATCTATTTTACACACTCAAACATACATGCGGTTATCCAGGTTTTTATGCAATTGATGGGCATCGTCGTTGTTTCCAGGATTTAGCTATCACAAATTATGCAGTTATGAACATGGGTGCACATATACCACTGTGATATGAACTTTTCAGTTCTTTGGGGAAAATACCCAGGAGGGGAATAGCTGGATTGAATGGGGCTTCCAATCCTAGTCTTCTGAGAATACTCCTTATGGATTTCCATAATGGTTGCACCAGTGTACATTCCCACCAACAGTGGAACAGTGCTCCTTTTCCCCTGCAGCCTCGCCAACATTTGTTATCAGTTGATTTCTTGATGGCAGCTATTCTTTCCGGAGTGAGGTGAAATCTCAATGCTGTTTTAATTTGCATTTCTCAAATGACCAGCGAACATTTCTTCATGTATTTATTTGCCATCTTTTTGTATATCTTTCTCTGAGAACTGTGTGTTCATCTCAGATGCCCATTTTTGGAGAGGGTCTTTGAATTTGGGGGGCTTGAAGTTTTTCAATTCTTCATGTATTCTGGACACAAGTCCTTTGTCTGAGGGGTTGCTGGTTAAAATTCTTTCCCACTCTGTGGGTTTTCTTTTCACTCTGTTGGTGATTTCCTTTGAAGTGCAGAAACTTTTCAATAATGTGAGATCCCATTTGTTGATTCTTTCAAGTATTTCCAGTGCAGTTTGCGTTTGGTTCATGAATTCTCTGCCTACCCCTATGTCTCCAAGACTTCTACCTACCTTGTCTTCCAGTAGATTTAGTGTTTCTGTTTTAATATTGAGGTCTTTGATCCATTGAGACTTTAGTTTTGTGCATGGTGATATGCATGGATCTAGTTTCAGTCTTCGGCATGTAGAGAGCCAATTTTTCCAACACCATTTATTAAAGAGACTATCCTTCTTCCAGTGGACATATTTAGCCCCTTTGTCAGTATCAGGTGGCTGAGTGTCTTTGTAGTTGTGCTTGCATCTTCTAATCTGTTCCATTGATCCTCAGGTCTATTTCTTTGCCAGTACCAAGCTGATTTTATCATTGTGGCTTTATAGTACTGTTTCAAGTCAGGAATTGAGATCCCTCCTGCCTTGCTTTTGTTGCCTTTGCTATTCTAGGTTTCTTCTGTTTCCAAATGAATTTTAGTAGTGTTTTCTCTAGATCTGTGAGGTATGTCAATGGTATTTTGATTGGGATTGCGTTAAAACCTGTAACAGTTTTGGGAGTATGGCCATTTTCACAATGTTGGTTCTTCCTAACCCAGAGCAAGGAATGTCCTTCCATTTTCTAATATCCTCTTCAATCTCCTTTTTCAGTGTAGTATAATTTTCAGCATATAGGTCTTTTATATTTTTAGTTAGGTTGATTGCTAGGTATTTCATTTTTTACATGTTATTGTAAAGGGCAATATTTCAATAATTTCTCTCTCAATGAGTTTTTTGTTTGTGTACAGGAATGTTATTGATTTGTGAGCATTGACTTTGTATCCAGCTACACTGCTGAACTTGTTTATTACCTCTAGTAGTCTTTTAATGGAGGTTTTTGGGTCTTCTATATAGAGTATCATGTCATCTGCAAATAGTGATAATTTAACTTCTTCCTTTCCTATCTTTACTCCTTTTATTTCTCTCTCTTGTCTGATTGCCCTGGCTAGTGTTTCCAGAACTATGTTGAAAGGGAGTGATGATAGTGGACATCCTTAGCTTGTTCCGGATTTTAAAGTGAATGCTTTCAATTTTTGTCCATTTAATATAATGTTGGCTATTGGTTTGTCATAGATGGCCTTTATAAGGTTGAGGTAGACGCTGTGTATTCCGAGTTCCTCAAGGGTTTTTATCATGAACATGTGTTGGACTTTGTTAAATGCTTTTCCTCCATCTATTAAGATGACCATGTGGTTTTTGTTTTTGGCTCTGTTGATGTGGTGTATTACATTTATTGATTTGCTTATGTTAAACCATCCCTCCATTCCTTGAATGAACCCCACTTGGTCATGATGTATACTATTCTTGATGATTTGCTGCCTTCTATTTGCCAGTATTTTGTTGAGAATCTTTGCATCAATGTTCATTAGTGAGATTGGCCTATAGTTATCTTTTTTGGTTGGATCTTTCTCTGGTTTTGCTATCAGAGTAATACTTGCCTCCAGGAGTGATTTAGGGAGGATTGCTTTCCTCTCAATTTCATTGAAGAGTTTAAGGAGAACTGGCAACAAATCTCTAAATTTCTTGTAGAATTCAGCTGTGAATCCATCCAGACCTGGGCTTTTCTTTGTTGGTAAGTTTTTAATTACATTTTCAATTTCAATAGCTGACATTGGATTGTTCAAAATTGCTATATCTTCTTGGTTGAGCTTTGGTAGTTCATATGTTTGTAGAAATCAATCCATTCCCTCTGTGTTTTCCACTCTATGTAAGTAGAGATTTTCAAAGTAGGTATTCATGAGCTTTTGCATTTCCATGGGATCTGTAGTAATTTTTCCCTTTTCAGTTTTTATTGCATGAATTTGGATTTTTTCTTCCTTTCTCTTGATAAGGTTAGCTAGGGGTTTGTCAATTTTGTTTATTGTCTCAAAAAACCAGCTTTTTGATTCATTAATGCTTTGTAATTTTTCAGTTTCAATTGCATTCATTTCTGCTCTAATCTTTACAATTTCCTCTCTTCTATGAGCTTTGGGTTTAGCTTGCTCTTCTTTTTCTAGAAGCTTAAGATGGATCATTAGATTGTTTATTTTTGCTCGTTCTGTTTTCTTGATATGACAATTTATTGCTATATATTTCCCTCTTAAGACTGCTTTCATTGCATCCCACAGATTACAGTATGTTTTTTCTAAATTTTCTTTGAAATGTAGGTATTGTTTTATTTCTTCTTTAATTTTATCTGTAGCCCACTGGATGTTCAAAAGGCTGCTATTTAATTTCCATGTATTTATGCAGGTTTTACAATTTCTTCTGCCATTAATTTCCGATTTCAGTGCACTATGGTCAGATATTATGCATGGTGTGATTTCACCATGCATAATATCTTAAGAATTTAAGATATTGCATTTACTTAAGAATGTTTTATGGGATAATACATAGTCTATTTTGGAGAATGTCCCATGTGCAGGTGTATTCTGATGTGGTTGGGTGGGGCACTCTGTAAACATCTACTAAGTGAAATTGCTCACAGGTATGATTCAGTTTTGTTATTTCTTTGCTGACTTTTTGTCTAGGTGATCGGTCTCTTTGTGACAATGGGCTGTTAAGATCTCCTGTTATAATTGTGTTCTTGTGTATTTGGTTTTTCATGTCCATTAGTATCTGTCTTATATAGTTGGGTGCTCCTGTGTTTGGCGCATATATATTTATAATTGTTAGTTCTTCCTCTTGAATTTTTCCACTAACAAGTATGTAGTGACCTTCTCTATCTCTTTTAATCATTTTAGGTTTGAAGTTCACATTGTCTGCGAATAAAATAGCTACCCCTGCTTTTTTCTGGGTTCCTGTTCCATGGAATAATGTTTTCCATCCTTTGACTTTAATGTATCAGTTTACTTTTGAGTCAGATATTTTTCTTGTATACAGAATATTGTGGGGTCCTGTTTCCTGATCCATTCTGTTAATCTATTTCTTTTTATAGGTAAATTGAGGCCATTTATATTTATGGATATCACTGATATGTATTGGTTCGACTTTGCCATGTTTTGTTCCAGTTGTTTCTTTCTGCTTTTCCTCTTATTTAATTGCTTATCCTACCTGGTGGTTTCTTTGTTGATGTTTTGGGGATTATGGTCATTTTTATCTATGTCTAGTATGTCTTTCAGTACTCTTTCTAGGGTTGATTTGGTGGACATGAATTTCTTCAGTTGTTCTTTGTCATGGAAGTATCTTGTTTCTCCATTAAATTTGAATGAAAGTTTTGCTGGGTACATCAGTCTGGGTTGAAGGTTGTTTTCTTTCAGGGTTTGAAATACCTCACTCCAAGCTCTTCTTGACTTGAGGGTTTGTGCTGAAAAGTCTGCTGTGATTCTAATGGGCTTTCCCTGATAGGTGAGTTGTGTCTTTTCTCTGACAGCTTTTAATATTCTGTTTTTATGCTGTATGTCTGAGATCTTAATTATCATGGGTCTGGGTGTGGATTTATGTTGGTTGTGACTGTTTGGTGTTCTATATGCCTCACTTATCTGCATATCAGATTCTTTCCCCATGCTTGGGAAATTTTCTGCTATTTTTTTTTTTTTGTAAAATTTTATGTATGTCATTTACCTGGACTCCTGTATCTTTGCTAATGCCCATTATTCTTCTGTTGTTGCTCTTGGCATCATCATGAAGCTTCTGGATTGTTGTTTCACACTGCTTTGTTATTTTTAAAAGTTCTGTCCTTTCCTGCTCACTAACTGTGATCCTGTCCTCAAGGTCTGAAATCTTATCCTCAGTTTCCTTTAGGCGGTTTTACACACTTTCAATAGAATTTTTTGTTTCTTGGATGTCTCTTTGAGTCTGTTTCATGAATTTTGCTTGTTTTCTATATTGTTCATTCAAAGTTTCAATCAGTTTCCCATGCTCATGTACTTTTTTCTCTAGTTCTTCTTTAGCTACATTCAAAAACTCCTTTACTAAAGTTGTTATTTCTATCTTTACATGGGAGAGTACTTCTAATTTGATTTCCTCTGTAGCCTGATGCAGTTGTTTTTTTTTATTTCACTGGCAATCTTTTCAGAGATTCCTGGTGTGTGACTTTTGTGGTCCTCTATTTCAATGTCTCCTATACTTGCTTCTGGTGAACTATATGTTTGAGACTGCATTTTGCTTTTTTGTTTTGTCATTTTCATTCTGCCTGGTATTTTCTATGTGTAGGAGGGGATCACACACACCCTTTTCAGACACACCAAATTCTTACAGTTAGTTGGAAGGAGTTTTACTATTGGCCCTATTTATCGCCTGTATACCTCTATTTTAGGGGTGTACTCACCCCATTGATACAGTCAATCTGCTGTAGTCCAAGTTTCGCCACCTGAAAGAAAAGTTCCAAATTTTCTCACACTACCTGGAGCTCGCTGAGATCTTCGGATGTTCCAGGTGGGAGGGCGGGCCCAGCTGAAGCAGTCTAGGGCAGTTTTCAGTCTTGGGAGGGCCTCCTTGATATTCTGGGTTCCAGGGTGGGCCCACTGTGGAGGTTCTGGGCAGCCTATTACTGAGGCGGGCATCCGCTGAGTTCCCAGTGGCAGGTCAGGCCCACAGGGGAGGTTCTGGGCAGCCTATCCCTGAGGCGGGCTTCCTGCTGAGTTCCTGGTGGCAGGGCGGGCCAAGAAACACTTTCTGCAGTCATAAAAAATGCATATATAATGATAGGGAATTTGCCCCACATCCTGACACAAAAATATTTGCACACAAAATGACTGGCTTTGATCACTTGCTGGACTGTACAAAATAACAGGGCAGAGTTAGAAGCTAAGCCTGCACCCTGAGATGGATGGTTTAGCAATAAAAATATAAGTGACAAAAAGTCCAGGCCAGAGGTAAAATCGTGGTGTGCAAAAAGTAGACCGACACACTAGCAAGGTCTTGGCAGGCCAGCATCATAAATTTCCAGTTGAGATAGTAATTCATCCATCCCTTAAGCAGAGCAGCAAAACATGTAAGAATATTCAAGCAGAGGATCAAGAATATCCAAGAAAGAAAGGATATTTGAGAGTCAGGAAAGGACAGGCAATGACAAGCTCCTAACCTGAGGAGTTGTGGCCCTGGACAGGCTGGTAGGTTAGGAAACTTGGTAATAAGGCTAGGACAGAGCAAGTTGGGACCCTAAAGCACTTTTTTTATCTTAAGGACCACCACAGACACTTGAGACAAGATTAGTGAATACAGCTAATCTGCTAATATTGTACATTTCAATATCAGTAGGAGAGTAACTTTTAATGGTTCTCATCACACAAGTATTAAATGTTTGAGGTAATGAATATGCCAATTTTCTTGCTTTCATTCCCCATTGTATTAAAAAAATTATAACATCACCAGCTGTAATAGCGCACACCTGTAATCCCAGCACTGGGACCCCAAAGCAGAAAGACCACCTCCAATTCAAGACCAGCACAGGCTACATAGTGATTTCAAGGCCAATCCAAACTACATAGTGAGATCCTGTCAAAAAAATTGTAATGTCACTTTTCACCTCAAATACATACAATTATGATTTGTTAACTTATATAAACAATTAAAGCTTTAGGTTTCAAGACCAGCTCTATACTATGTGTTCTTCAGCAAATTGCTGAACTTCTCTAATCCTTGTTTGTCTTTCACATGAAGGAAGAATAACAGCACACAGCATCTGTAGGACAAGGATAAGAATGGAATGAGGTCCTCTATGAAAAGTATTGAGCCCATGGCAAATGCCCGGTAAATATGGGCTAATATTCTTATCCCCTGTCTAATACTGAACATAAATAATCACAGGCCCTTCTCATCATCTCCCTAATTTGTGACAATGAAAACAGGAGACTTCATCCTTGTTTAGATGTTACAAATTTTATTCCCAGGAAAGTGCTCATTAATATTCTCACCACTGCTTCTTATAGACAGCACCACAGGATAAGTTTTATTTAATGTGAACAATTTAATGTAATTTCTGTAATCATACACATATCCAGGTTCCAATTACTTACTCTAATGGAGAAGATCAGAGTCATGGTGTTCTAAACCTGTTCCAGATCCAGTCATCCATTTGGCTTAGAAATGGGCTGGATAGACTTCTTTTGCAGCACATTTACCTTTTGGATTCCTTTTTGCTTTGGCTAATAACAAAATAAATTTACATTCTCTAAGCATGACAGTTGGAATCAAATGAAAATTCACAAAACTGTTCTTGGGGAAAGAAGTTAAGATCATGTTATCAAATTAGTTCCAATGAAGGGAAATTTCTCTACATTTTTGCAAATCATTCTTGAATTTTAGAAGAGATAAAAATCATGTGGGGAACCTGTAAAAATGAACATTTACAACCCCAATCCTTAAAATTCTGATTTAATGAATATGAGATGGAGTTCAGAACTGCGCTATTTATTGTGGTTTAAAAAATACATAATATCAAAATGGAGGGAGGAGAAAGGAGAGGGGAATTAGAAAATGAATTAAACTGTATTATGTGCATATACCAATTCCACACAAGGAATGTAAACATTATGTAATGCAAAAAAGTACTAGTAAAAAAATAAAATAATAAAACCAAACAAACATACATAATATCAAAGGCTTGGGTTATAGCTCAGTGTGTGCTTAGCATGTGCTAAGCCCTGGATTCAATAACCAGCATCACAAAAATATATATATATATACAAACAAAAAAGCCCCATAAACAACCTCACCATTTTTATGTATACACTTCAGTGATGTTAAGTATATTCACATCATTGTGTTTCTACAACTTTTTCATTCTGCAAAACTGAAACCCTATCCCCACTCCTCTTTCTTCCCTCTTCCACTGACAATGACCCATTGACTTTGTTTCTATGAGTTTTGTCTAGATACTCCACTTGAATAGAATTGTCTAGTATTTGGCCTTTTGAGACTAATTTTACTTAGTAAAATATTGTTGAGTTTCATAGAATTTCCTTGTTTTTGAAGGTTGTGTAACATTCCATTTTATGTATGTACTACATTTTCTTCATCTACTCATCTGTTGATGGACAGATGCTTTTATTTGGCATGGTGCTGAAAACTGAACCCACAGCCTTGTATTTCCTAGACAAGTGCTCTTCTACTAAGCTGTACCTCCCAGCCTGAATGTGCTTTACTAAAAATCATCCTCAGTGATTGTTACTGCTGGAATTCATACTAAACTTTTAGAATAATTATGTAGATCACTGACTTTAAACCCAGGAGTGGTTATACATAAATATTAGGTATATTATTCCATTTCACAGGTGAGAAAATTGAGGTCCAGTGAGAGACCCAACCTATGTAATGTCATAAAATTAATGGTTAAATGAGAAATATGACCAATGCTTCCTGGATTTTCATATGTAATGCAGTCTGTGAGGTGATAATGCAAACCTCTGAGAAAAAAGGAAAGGGAGTCTGTATGAGTACTGAAAGTATGGTTTGTAAAGTGTTTAACAATCATTTAAACACAGCTTAGATTCTTAATGTGCTCTTCTTCAGAGACACTTGTATGATGGAGCTTTGCCTTAAGATCAGTTCTCTTGAATATTCTAAGACAGAGGTGGTCAATCTATAGCATGCATGTGGCAGCACACTGTTATCACTGATAGTTCTAAAAGGTTTGCCATTGCTGCTTCACAGAGTCTAAGGAGTAACCACCTGCATTCATTTGCTTACAACTGAAAAGTATCCCAGAATGTGTGACTTTCAATGCTAAAACCAAGATAGGCCCAGGCAAATTGGGAATAATTGATCACCTGAAAGACAGATGATCTCCAAGGCCTTTCAAGTATTTATTACACATATTATTTATTATTTACTGGCAAAAGCAACTATAATCCTCAGCTACTCTGATAATTCAACACAAAATGAGAGCCAACGACTGTCTGAAATCTATATAGTTACTTACTAGCTTCTCCAGCTAAAATTTCTATCTTGAGCAACCTAGACAGAAGCATGTGACAGGGACACATTTTTTTATTTTAAAGAGGGTAAAATTAAACAGAACAAAACAGATCATAAGAAAACAATTTAAGAAACATAGATTTCAGAGCAGGACCACCGGAGATCTTCACTGTCTATCATATTGTCTCTTGTTTTCTTCCAAATAGTTGTCCATATCTTCACATACAGTGAATTTGTACTGAACAAAATAGTATTAAACTGATCAGAACAGGATGATGAAGGCATTTTAGTTCTTCAAGACCAGACAATAAGGAAGTCAACAATGGCTGCAATAATATCTCTCATTCTCTTCAAAATAGCTTTCCATACCTTTATGTATGTTGAAATTAAACAAAACAAAACAGGCTAATATAACTCTGAACAAAGAATACTAGTATTGCTATATTTTATATCATGATGCTACAGAATTATCACTGGGTACCTCAGTGTCTCTTTTTCTTCAAAGTATCTGTTCATTGCATTGTTCATTATATAATAAATTCTCATAAACTGTTTAGATGTTCTACACATGCATGAGTCTCTACATGTATACCTGTCCTTTCTGTATTAGAGGGAAAAACAAGACAAAACAAAACACATTTTTAGAAAAACATGAAACTAAAAAAACATATAAAACAACAATACTAGGTGATCTACAGTAGTTACTATGATGTCTCCTGTTATTTTCAATAGAATTGCCTATATCATCAGGCATAGTATAATTGAACATAGCAGTACATAGCAATATTAATAAAAAACATTGTAGACATTATAGGACTTCAAAAGTAGTTAATAATAAAAAAGGAATGGGTATACTATTGAATCTTGTCATCTTCAGAGTAGTTGCCTGTACACTCAGACTTGATACTATCAAGCATACCAGATTTGAATAAAATCAATCAAAACAAAACAGTGATCTAACAAACCAGATTCAAGTAAGATCAATCATAGTAAGATAGTGTAAATTGCCGGAGTCCAGCTGCGGCAGGGCTAGGGTTTCCCAAAGGTGGACAGGGAGTTGGCAAGTGAGAGACAGAAGACACTGCACACCAGTCTGTGAGTGAATCTGAATCCGCTTTATTTTTTAGAAGCTGGAATATATATTTGCTAACCTTGGCAGCAACCCCCAGCCCCAAGCAGGAAGCACCCCAGGTTTAGGGCCAGGCAGGGATAATCCTAAACAATAGGTTTTAATTAACCTCAACCCCAAGCAGGAAGCGCCCCAGGCTCAGTAGGTGTTAATTAACTCTTTTCACCTTTGTAACATCTCAATCTTGTTACTTAGTTAGCTTGGGAAATGTAAGCCGACACACCTGGATGCCTGCAGGAGGAAGAGATGTGTGAGGCTATTATGCCACTCCCTACATTATTTCCTTTATCACTTATGGGAGTATGGCAGTCCCTGTGAGGACAGCGCCTGACTTAGGTCAAGGACTCTTCATATGAACCCAACCAGGCCTTACCCGTCATGGGCCTGCAGGACAGCAATTGGTCCTGTGCCTGTCTTAGGCGGCCGGTGGTGTAACATATGTGTCCTAGTTGCCCGTCTCTGGCTGCCTGTAGGACAGCGCCTGTCTTAGGTCAAGGACTCTTCATATGAACCCAACCAGGCCTTACCTGTCATGGGCCTGCAGGACAGCAATTGGTCCTGTGCCTGTCTTAGGCAGCCGGTGGCGTAACATATGTGTCCTAGTTGCCCGTCTTTGGCTGCCTGTCCAGTGTCTCAGGACAGTTGTCTCACAGGAACCCCACAAATCCTCCTCCATGGGCTCTCCCACCCAAAGCTCCCACATAAACTCTCTCACACTACTCACAGAAGGCAAAACCCCACAACCAGTCCTCACAAAGGGGTTATCTAGAGGGCCTCCAGCAACCCCCCTGGAGTCTCCACCCTCGACTCCATATTGAGCATTACATAAAAACATACACATGTGAACTACACAAATTACAATTATCAGTACAAAAC
>PVLA01015808.1:0-23474 GCA_004027455.1 Hydrochoerus hydrochaeris
AGCAGATTATGCAATTTAAACCTTCTGCATGTCAGCTAAAAACACAATGAAAATTTATTGCCCCAAGCTAGGAAAGAAGATGAACCTAAGAGGAGGTAAGTACCAAAAATGAGAGTGCATTTCCCCGATGAGCATCTTTGATCTAATAAAGTGAACAGGAAAGGTAGTATTTTTGACAGAAGAACAAGGGGGACAAAAATTGGAGTCCAAGGGATGCAGTGTGAAGGGAATCTTAGTAAAGCTTCCTTACCTGAAGCTAACTCCCTGATAGGCGATACTGCATATAAGAGTGACACCAAAACCACAGGGTGGGTCAGAAATAGGTTAGTCCACATGGCCTCAAATTTTGCTTTTAGTCATCTGATCTTCAATTGCTACAATTCTTGGCCTCTTTTAAAAGTACACACACAAAATTGCTCTGCAGGAATATTTCTATGTTTTCTATATGATCTGTGACATTCAAAGAAAAAATAGTTATTGGGCACACAAGAGACAAATAGCACAATTAAAAATGAAGTGAAAGAACAGATGTTGTGATATACTACAGGGGTTCTACACAATGGGATTCCCAAGTGAAGAGTTTAAAACTATCATGAATGATATCTTCTAGGAAATAAAAACAATAGGAAAAAGAAATGCAAACCATGGCAAAATGTTTAGAATGAACATTAAAAAATGGATAGGTTTAATGAACAATTTTTAGAAAATATGATGAGTTAGAAGACAGAACTTACAATGACACACAGAATGAAACTCTGAGAATTAAAAGAAAGCAAACTACAGTACCAAAGTGAATCTACTGATTATGAACAAATACTTTAAATATATTCTTATTAAAAATACATATTTTAGTGCCAAAATTTCTATATTAAAAACTTATTGGAAAATATGTTTAGCCATAAATTTCACCAGTATTCTAAAGTATTTTGTATATTATTGCTATAGTACAAAGATGACTTACAGAAACATAAGTATATGTGTAATATCTAGGAGATTAAAAGTATGTTCAAATGTGTCTAATGGATACACGTGAGGATAAAAATAAGTGGGCTCAGTATTCTTACAAGAGTTCCTACAATGTCTATGTGTTTTTTTCTGATCCCTTGTGTTTTTCTACTAAGGAACAAGATTTATAAGTCAAGCATTTCAAGTAAGTATATACATGTTAATGAAGAATACTAATTATAATTTTATAAATAGACAATGAGGGATCATAGAAAATTAACGAAGTAATCAAGTAGTTTTCTTTTGCTAAATAAAAAAATCACCAAATATAATTCCATGGGATTAATATTGCATGATTTGCAAAGAACAATTCCTTTCAAATACTAAAATAACATAAAATTGGTTTTGCAAGTGCAACAAGTATCTAAAAATTATGTGGGAAATAATTATTTCATATTCTTTAAAAATCTTGTAATTTCATTAGAAGTTGAAGCTGAACTATAATTTAGCGTATTATAATGCATGTAAATTATACATTAATATTTTTGCTGTTGGACTAGAAAGTTAGAAAAATTCATAACATTGCCTTTATTTGCAATTGAGATTGTTAAACACATTAGTATTACATGACTACACATTGTGTTTTGCCATCTCTCTATAATTGCCTCACTATATAAAATGTGCCACTGTGAACTAATTAAGGAGATTTGAATATCTGTGTCTCTGAGATTAAATTAAGTGAATTAAAAAAAAACTGATGTCCTGAATTAAAACAATTGGACATGTTCAACATGGTTTGAAACTCTTAAATTCCACAATTGTTCCTTATTTTTCTAATATATCCTTAATCACATTTTCTAGTCAATGCACAACAAAATTTGCCTCTTGTTATCAACAGATTAAAAAAAAAAAAAAAACCTCACGGCAATCAGCAACAAACTTCAGCTGTGAAAACTTCCTATCTGTAAGACTAGGTTCATGAGATTAAAAATGAGTTACACAATTCACTAACAAAATCACAATATAACCAGCACAAATGAAAAAATAAAAATAGACTTTACTATTCAATTGTCAATTTTTTTAAATATAAAACAAAACTCAGACCCCATGTAGAGAAGGATAAAAAAAGAATGGCCATAATGCTGCCTTTCCACATCTACACCCAGAACATGCATCGAGCACATTTATCAAGCATGAAAAGGTTCAAATCACGTTTTTTAAATGCAGTCACACTGAACGCAACTGTGAGTTAAAATTTTGTAAATTCATTGTATAGATCACATTTATGTATACTTTATATTTTTTAGAATTAGCCTCTAAATTTCATTACAATATTTATTGAACAATAATTTGCTTCAGGACTGGAGATTTAGCTCAGCAGCACAAGTGCCTGCCTGGCAAGCACAAGGTCATGAGTACAATCCTGGGTACCGAAAATAATAATAATAATAATAATTATTTGCTTTAATGTGTATAGACGAAACAAGCAAAATGTTACATTCTCTATTTTAAAATTTAAAATGAACAAGATTAATGTAATTATTATATATCATAAACATATAGTAATAAAATTTTTAAAATTAAAAATAACTTCAGGCCTTAAAATTAATGAGTCAGAGAGACATTACAAATCATTGCCACGCAGTTATAACTTATTGTTCTGGTTCCCATATGCCGTCATTACAGGACGACCCATAGAACAACTTAAAAGTATTGATATGTGTTATGTTTATGTACCAACTTCCCACAAAGAATGTAAACATTATGTACTACACACATATACTAATAAACTAATCTAAAATAAAAAAATTTCTATTTTTTAAAAACAAAAATTATCTTAAAATGACAGGTTTAGAAAGCTTTCTTTAGAGCAATCATTACACTTTAAACAGTTTACATTTTGAATAGCATAAAACTTAAGAGAATTTCAGGTAACCAGTCAACCAATCACATGTGATTCCTCCTGCAACACCAAGCATTTCAAATGAAAGATCCTCTCAAGTTTAGAAAAATTCCCATGGCACCAAGTGAGAAGGCATTTCAAAATCAAATTAATATGCCAAAAAAGAATCCCAAACCATGCAAATACTATAAATTAGTAATGGAGCTAAAATTATTACTTGACTTTATTATTTTTAATTCTCCTTTTGCATTGTTATTAAATCTGTATGGACATTTCCTCTTCTGATTTAATAAGACTCTCTGATTCATTAGACACAGCAAATGTTATATCCCACAAATGAAAATATTGATGAATACACTGTAAAATACAATTCCCTGGTTTTGATTTAAGTTTGAGTTAATGATGCAGAAACCAATTTCAAACATGATATACCCTACCAAACAAAGAAAGATCAACACAGGAAAACAGTCCCAAATAGTAAGATGTTCAGCTGATAAGCCTGAAAATTTAAGACCTGATATAAAACCTCTCTAGAAATGTGTATTTCTTTGCAGTTTGAAACAGACATAAAACAATTTTTTTTTTTTTTTTTTGGTACCAGGGATTGAATTCATGACCTCAAGTTTGCCAGGCAGGCAATTATGCCACTAAGCTAAATCCCTGGCCCTGCAGCAGTATTCTTTCAGTGTGTTTTCTGACAGTGCTCAAAATGTCATTCATATATTTGAATAACAATAATTATTCTCTGAGGGAATTTAAACATTTTTCTTTTTAATTGCTCATACTTTCCTATTTTCACCGCTGTCAAGAATGATCAAAAAGCTCTCTTTGAGTTTTTTAAACGGTCAAATATAAAAATGTATGTGCACATTAAAGAATAGCACAATAAAAAGAATAAGAACAATTTTGCACTAGGTTCACTTCTCGTGCATCCTCTTTTCCCATGGTCCTCTTTCAGCCCTTGGAGAAAAGCATCATCTTGAATTTTCTGTTAATCTCTCCCTTTGTTTCCTTTACACTTTTAAAAAAAATCAATGCAGGTATGTCTAAGTAGCATTTTTTTTCAATTTTGCCAATTTTGAACCTTAATCAAATAGGATACTACTATAAAATTCTTCAAAGATAGTTCAATATTTTTTACATTCATCCATGGCAATTTCAGTATCTTATGGTTTTCATCTTCCTAAATGAAAAGTATAATATGGTATAAATATATCATGGTGTGATATTGAACTGCTGGTAGACATTTGAGTTATCTCTAATTTAAGCCATTATGAAAATTACTGCTGTGAATAATATATGTGACTTCTGTTACAAGTGCCCAAGTATTTTGCTAGAGCAAACATCTAGGAGAGGAATTGGTAGGTTGTAGGATATGCACAAGTTACACTTTCCAACTGCCAAGTGAATCCTATCATAGATAATACCACCAGCTGGAGTGAAACCTCCTACTGCTCCGGGTTCTCATAGACAGTTATACTGTTAGACCTCAAAAGGTGAGTCTAACTAAAACACAGGAATTCTGTATCAGTCATAGTACTAATTTATATTAAACCAACTACTGATGAGATGAACCAAAAATACTGTTATTGTTGATATGCAAAAAATAGTCTACTAATTTGTTTTTACTCTTTTTAGGTGTTCATTGATGAACAAAAAAAAATCTTATGTAACAAAATTTACACATATTCTTTTACAATCTGCAATGTTTGATCTGACTAGCTCACAAAAATATCCTTCTCCACTCAGTAAAAATTAAGTAATTATATATTTATAGTTTCATAGTATGTCATTTCACATTTAACTCACCTGGAACTGATTTATGTATAGATTGTTCAAAGAGTAGAGAAACAGCTTCAATTTTTTTCACATGGATAGGTAGTTAAACCTCAAAAAAAGAACTTGAGTAGCCATCCTTTCCATAATGATTAACATTACTTTAACAATTTATCAAATGTTCCTTTTCTCTAACATAATATAGTCTCATTAAGATGTATTTAGAATGATGTCTTTTGTAGAACTCTTTAACAATACTGTGCCTGACATATGATTGATGTGTTACCAGTTCTGGGGGAAAATTCGTTTTTTGTATTCTCTCTGTATTTCCATTTAGAATCCCAGCTGTGAACATATGTTACAAACTTCCACTCTCTTCTCAATCCTAGCATATGTTTTACACATTTCCCCATTTCCAGTTCTTGACCTCAATCACTGAAAATTCTTCAGTTCTAACTTTTAGTGTATGAATTCTTGCTTCATCTATGTCTAAAAGGCATTTGCATTTGTCTATTGAGCCTTCACCTCTTTTTTAAAGTATGTGATTGTTTAGAAGGTGACTGGTTGTTTTTCATATTTTCTTCATCCTTTCTCATATTTCCCAGCTTCTCTTTTCTTTAAGTGTATTTAATGTTATCAGTTTAAATCTGCATCTGCTAATTTTGATATCTGAAAACACTACAGATCTATTTTTCTTCACACATGATTCCTACTGATTCTTAATCTTCATACTTTTTTCTTCTTTGCATGTTTTCTTTTTGCTGTTGTTTGGTTTGCTGTTGTTTATTGTTTAAGTATTTGCCACTCACTTTACAGAACATTTTATCTGTGAACATTCACTGAGGATATAATGGAAACATGACTTCCAGGAAGGAACAGAATTTTCCAATTTTCCTACTATATTGCTGATTACAGAGCACTGAATTTAAATTCACCAATTAAATTTTTAAATCTATATACAATGCAATCAGAACATCGCAACCTTCCCTCTCTCTAAGTTCAATTATGTGCTTAATAGCTTTTAAAAAATACTTTCATTTTAGACATAGCATTTTAACAGTTGTTATCAAAAGTGCCACTCAGGGTATTTAATTTGCCACAATACAGGAACTAGAATTCACATATTTTGAGCCCTTGTTCCCCCTGCATTTCTTTCTTACCTATAGTTGGTGAGCTGTTCTAAAATGGCTGCTTTGAATGCTCTGAATACAAGATTTCTGGTTTACAAACCATCAGCAATAATGATGGCTCTGGTATGTGTCCTGGGAGTCTGATACAAATGCTGATGAATGACCTCAACTATTGCCAGAGATAGGAATGAGATTGCAGAAAGCCACTGATACCAAAAAAGTACGACACATCTAATGCTACATTTTTCCTCAGTTATTTGGCTCCAACTATCAAGCTTCACCACATAAAAAAAAAAAACTTGCAAAAAATTCTGCGTTTTTAGGTTTCATATAGAATACTTGTACTCTTACCTATAGCAAACTGTCAATGTCCTTTTCCTTGCTTCTTATTTATTTGGGGGCTTTTTCCTTTTCCTTTTTTTTTTTTTTTTTTTTTTAAATTTTGAGACAGAGTCTTGCTTTGTAATTCAGGCTGACCTTGAATTCACTATGTAGCCAAGACTGACTTGGAGCTTGTGGAGACCTTCTTGCTTTATCTTCCTGAATGCTGGGATTACAGGTATGCACCAGTACTGTGGACTAGTTTATTTTTCTGATTATCTCTCAGACTCTTGTTCAAATGTATTGACTTAGTCACTAACAGTAAATTTTTCTTGGCCTAATCTTTTAGTTCTTTCTTCTCTCTATGGTAATATTCCTTCCACATGCCTATTCCTATTTTTTACCATATTCCATTTTTTATTTCCTGGATCTGTGAGTTATTACTAATCATTCTTTGTCCTCTTTCAACACCTGAATGACATAGATTTATAAATTACAGTAAAAGAGGTCAGAAGAAAATTTCTGGTCTCCTTTAGCAAAAGGTGCATGTACTACTCATACTAGATTGTTGACAAAGTTACCTGAATTGCTCTTCCATCAGGTGTCAGCACCTCCTCTGAAAGTTCCATCATCTTCAAGGCCATCAGAGCAATAGGTTTGGCATGGCAGAGGCTTTTCCTGTGCAGTCCTGCTGCAACACAGTATGCATCACCTATTGTTTCCACCTGCAGCAATCAGATGAATCAAATGCAAACATATGATAATGAGTTCACACAGAATAATTAGTTATCTACAATCACAAATGCTGCTGAAAAACATGTCAAGAAAACATCAATAAATTATGCAATTAGACAACTGCATGTAATCACAGCAGAGTTTACAAACAGCTGCAATCAAATACTGACATCTCACTCTAGGGATGTTCTTTATAACCACAGATGAGCATTGAAATTAGGAACAACTGGATTATAAAATAATTATTCCCCCCAAAAATAAAAACCACCAGTATTTATCAGATAACTTCCAAATTATGACACTTTCAAGAGCTTCCATCTCATCTTCTTCAAACTTTCAATAGTCATTCTTTGGGAAGCTTGATTTTCTGAATTTTTCTACCTTCCAAATTGGTACACACACACACACACACACACACACACACGCACGCACGCAAGCATGCATGCATGCACACGCACACACACACAAAAAAATCTGTAATTTGCTATAATTTGCTGTCAGGTTTGCTTACTAATTTTTTTAACAGTTGTGATACTTAAAATTTCTTAAATTCGTGCTCAATGCTATTGTATCAAGCATTTTATGTACATTACAGTATATTTCATTTTATTAAGGATTTCTAAAAAAAAAATAGAAGAAACTAGTATAAATTATTTTTGAGAGCTATGTTGAGCTGTAGGGCCCTAACCATGACTGTATAAGTAGTTAATAAAGGTCTTCAGGACCTTTCCAGATCCTGTTTCAAATCTGTCATCAACATCTATCCTGAATGATCATTCCTGCTGTTAAATATTTAAAATATGTGCCCCAGATTAGAGCCCCCAAATTTCCAAAGCAGAAAACATTGTATAAAAATTAGACATATCTTACTTTCAGAGAAAAACGTTCTAATGATCTACTCTAGATATGGTGGTAAATCCTCAATAGTTGTATTACTGAGAATGCTGTGATAAATATTGTATTAAATGCCCAATTCCAATAGCCTGTTTTCTGTGAAGCTTTCAATGGTTCATTCATTAATCCATAAGAAAAGAACAAATCTGGGCTGGGGATTATCGCTCAGCGGCATAAGCACCTGTCTTGCAAGCGCGCTGTCATGAGTTTGATCCCCAGTACCAAATAAAAAAAAAAGAAAAAGAAAAAGAAAAAAAGAAACTGAGTCAAAAATAACAGATCTTTTTCACTATTTTATTTCAACAGAATTTCTTTATCTTCTGCAATAGTACTCACCATAGGCCATAATCAATTTTACCTATGTATAAATAATAAGCATTTCCATTGGAGATGTGAGCACTTTTAGTGGTTGCCATATATTTTTCATCTCTGCACCCACAATGCTTAGCATATAGCTATTTAACAAGTATCTAAAAATGAATAAATAAGTTAACTAATCAGGTTAACCATGGTATCAATACTAGTCATTTTAATTGTTTGCTTATTTTTATTATCCATTTCATAAGCACCATGGATATCTTTGTGTTATGCAGATCCCTATAAGAAAAAACATGCCCCAATGACTCATTGATATTTTACTCTATCAACAAAGATTTAATATCAGTAATTAAATTTTATGCAAATGCATCATAACACCATATTATTTTTAAAAAGCTATCTTAAATTGTTTGAGCACTAGCCTAGCAATATTATGAAAACATTTTAAAAGCTCATAGGACTACAGCTACCAAACTTGATTATCACAGTCTCATCACTTGATTATCAGGAAATATGCATAAAATGATTAAGTACATTCAGATCTATCAAGATACTAAAAAATTTCACCTCAAGACTTGCTTTCTGATGCCAGAAAAATGGATATAAAATTATGCTTAATTTATACTGGAAGAATATAAAGACAGTGTAATGTAAGTTGGCAGAAATTTTATTCTAAATGCTAAAATATAGTTCTCCAAAAGAACTCTCACTGAGGAAGTCACCTTGTAAACAATAAAAAAGTGACTGAAAGTGACTGTTTACCATTTTCCCCTAATGACAATAGTCCACTGCTAATCTTCAAATCATTCCATTCTTTTCTAATGTTATACAGTTTTAAAATCTAAAATCCTATTGAGTACATTTGAAATTAACTTCTGATTTTCAGATATTAGAATTCCTGGGCAGTAAATTCTCTGCACAAATTGAAGTGCTTTGTAGTCACTCTGAACATGTAAGTTCCTGGAACATGATCTCTTCTTAGAATTTTTATCATTCTCCTCCTCATCATCATCTTGAACATCATTTCCATTACTTTTTCAGCATAAAACATTGAGTTCCTCTAAAGGTTTTTTTTTTTTTTTTGAGAATTTGTATCACACAAATTCATAATATTTAGTTATATGTTTCAGCTTTTTCTTAGGAGGATGTAATATAGTAGCATGGAGATGAATCAGTTTGTTACCAAGTTATAAAACAGATAAATGTGTTATAAAGTAAATGAGTACATGAAAGACAAAATCAAAATATGCACAATTTACATAAAGCAGATTCACATTACAAACCATACATAATCATTTAAACATTTTAAAACATTTAGCTTCCAAAGATTTGAAGGCATCTACTTATCAGAACTATCAGGATAAGGAAGCCACTCCAAAACCAAAACAAAACAAAAAAAAGACCAAAAAAAAAGTGCCACTAGGTTGTGAAATTCTCACAATTATAAACATCCAAGAAGATTTTGATTTTATAGACTAAGCTAAGTTGTGTGGCAGTAGTTGTAAATAAAAAGAGTTTTACTCCTTTATGGTAAATATTTATGTGTGTTCAGAAACTGCGAAGAGGGAAGAAACCTTGTGCTACATTGTTTCACTCTAGGAACAAGGCTAATGGAAAATCCACATCTGGAACTAGTTGTCATGGTAGAGGAAAAGAGGGTCTGACAAATTGTTTAGAAACTCGGAACACTTCCTCCCAAATGTGGCACATGTAGCTTGTTCTCAGGATTCATTCACCAAAGCAAGTCACATGGCCACATTTAATGTGGGACAGAAAAATTCGAACTACCTTGTGTACAGAAGACAGAGATGGAAATGTTTGTTGAATAACATTAACAAGAGAGCATGAAATGAATAGGTAATTACAGAAATTGTCAAATATGCAGATGTCTATAACATGTAAATAAGGTATTTATGTGATGCTTTTCTTGCTTCCCAGATACATTCAGAACCTGACACTAAAAACTTGGGGAAACACTACCACCTTAGTAATGTGACTACTCCCTTCATCAAAGGCAGTTCTCTGTGAGTGTAACAGAAGTAAATACATTCTATGTGAACATTTTAGTTGACCTCCTTCAAAATGACTGGCTTCAAAATGACTGCCCCTTCATAAGGGGCAGGAAGGGCCAGGGATTTAGCTCAATGGCTTAAATGCCTGCCTGGCAAGCATGAGGTTGTGAGTTCGATCCCCAATACCAAAGAGGCAGGCAAGAAAATATAAAGCATTCTATATCAATTTCAACTGCTCTTGAGATTATTTACTTGGGCTACACCAGAGTGAAAAAATTAATACTTTTAACAGACTATGCAAAAACTCATCGACTATGTTCCAAAGCCATTTATAACTACCTCAGTGTTTCTATGTGATTTTAAATATAAGACACATCATCTAAAATAGTGCATCTCATTTATTTTGAGCAGCTCCCTCCTGTTCTCCCACGACACTGCATAAGAACAAAGATGGCTAAACTAAGCATATAGTGGGAAAAAGATAATGCTAATGCAAATGTGTGAGAAAAGGTGATATCATACCTGAATATAAGAGGAGGCTTAAGAAAAATATCATGTACAACTGCTGCCCTACATATTATCATATAATCATAGAAGCTTTTATAAAGTCTAAAGAATTCACCCCCTTGGCATATGTTTTCTCAACATTTTAGGATCCAGATCTTCATATTTTTCCACAATAAAGACAGCACAAATAAATTTCATATGCCTATGTACCCACCTCATCTATATCCTTTATTTTAGTTTAAATTACTTAAAGGAATTCGTTTTAGAACCTAACAAAATCTCACTCCCAAATATAGTTCCCCCATCCTGTAGGCTCATAATCTAGAAATAACTGGATAGTTTCTATCTCAGGACTCAACCCACATTTTTTTTCAAGTTTCTTTGCTCTATTTCTGGATCTATAACTTTTCATTTCTTTCTTTTCTTTTCTTTTTTTTCTTTTGTGGGGTTGAGGCAGAATCTAAAACCTTCTTCTGCCTGCTTGTGAGTGTAACAGAAGTAAATACATGACAAAATTTCTATCATCATGCAGAAAAATTTCTATCATCATGATGGTATAAATCACACTGGTGTGTGTATGTGTATGTAAACTTATATGCCATAATCCCCCACTCCCACCCTCACCCCCGCCCCCAGTAGAGATTCATTTAACTTTTTACCCCTGGAAATGCAGAACTCAGGACTACTTACATAAGAATTGCCAAGGATACTTTTGAAAAATCTATCCAGAGGCCCAACCTGGCTTTACTAAATCAAAATCCAGGCATAATGCAGCTAAACTGCATTTTCACAAACTTCCAAGAGCTTTTTTATTACTCACATTTGAAGATTTATGGTATGTGATGTAAGATCAATACAATATTTACCCAGATGTTCATTTTTTCTGAAGAGTCAAAGCACTTTAAGAAAAAAAGAGAAGCACTCCCTCCCCTAAAAGCTGGCCGCTACCGTGTATTCCATGCCTCTCTTCTATTCTAGTCAAAGGGGTAATAAGCTTTTCCAGATATTCTCATATTTGTCTGAACTATAGTCAACTCCTAGCCAAAAATAGAGCCTCTCTCTCTCTCTGTGTGTGTGTGTGTGTGCACCCCAAATACTAAGAATGATTTGTCACAGTTGATGTTTAGTAATCCAGTTTGTTGAATTCAATTAAATATATCCAAGGGAAATGTACATAATGACTTAACAATTCAAATGGAAATAATTATAACCAAAGATTTACTAATAGTTTCTCAAAAACATCTCTCACTTTTTAAAGAAATCTAATTAAACTTATTTTGGTTCATGTTTTTGACCCACATACTTCTTTCAAAGATGTCTCTTTAGTACTCAGCTGATACAGCTTGGGAAAGGAGGTCACTGATATAAATAGAACAATGATTTAGCCTGAGAATTACTCCCAGATGAGGAAAAATGGATTCCAAATGACCACCTATCAAAGAAAGCTCTTCTTCCAATAAAACCATTAGTAGATCTATCATTACAAATTACAGATCCAAAATAGGAATCCCTTTATGTGGAAAATACTGATACCAGGCCCCAGACCATTTATCAAAAGGTTATTGACTACTGAGGCATATTGAAACATATGATCCAATTTTGATTTCAAATCCTCTAGTTAGATGTGGGCAATTGAGAAATTGTCTTGTGCAAACAGCTCTTACGATCTTTAACAATAAGACTCCAATTGCCCAAGCTCAAACCATTATCATTCTAATTTACTTTGTTCCAATCAAAATGAAACCTTAAATTTTCTTTGCAAAATGCCCTTACCGTTTATTACTGTTCTCATGTTAAAAGATATTGCTCTACTTGGGTCCATATACTCATCCTTTATAAGATAATTTTAAGAGTCTATTATTTTTAAGACCAGCTTTCTAAAAATTTGTGTCTGTGTGTGCGTTTTTTGGGACAGGGTCTCACTATGCAGTTCAGGCTGGCCTTGAGCTCACTTTGTAGCCCAGGCTGGTCTCGAACGCAACAATCCTCCTGCCTCAGCATCCAGAGTGCTGGGATTACAGGCATGAGCCACCACACCCAGCTCTAAAGATTCTTGACTTGCCAGAATTTTAAACATGGCCTAAGAAAATATTAAATATCTGCTACACTTTCAATTAACATATAAGAAGTGGTAAATGATGTTAATTGATGTCACAAAAGTGAATAACATGGTCTAAATAATAAACCAAATGAAAACATCTCAGTTTAAAATTTATTTCTCAAAGAAGTTGTCTAGGTACTATTAAATCTAAACATTATTTTTAGATATTTGTGTAAGTAATATTTTCCATCCCCTGAGATTAAATCTAGTTTTAGAAAGCAAACCTTCCTTGGGCAGTCTTTCTTTAAGGGATCGAACTCATCACACACTTCCGAGTTTATCTTTCATGCCATATCTCTTTTGAAGCTATCCCCTATCTTGTATCAGTACATTAGCACTTCTTTTAGAATACTAGTAGAATTTGCTTTTCTGTATTTTTTCAAGTACTTTCTTAATCATCATCCTGTCTATATTGCTAAATAATTTAACTCTGAAGCAAGGACAATGTCTTAGTTATCTTTTCGTTTATTGCAGGAACTAGCATAGTAAAAACATAGACATATAAATATCTTAATATATCATGAACTAGGACAATATTGATGAGTGAATCAGCTTTTGAAGTCAAAATCATTGTTGTGTGAGTCTAAAATATTCAGTCCACTCACACTGACCAAAACAAGAACATATTGAGGTGATCAGATTATTTGAATGAATGATGGCATGGAAGTGTTTATGTTATTTACTAAAGAAAATTAACCATTTCCTTCAGAGTTCCAACACAAAGTCTTCTTGGATGTGACTTTCTTGTCCAGGAAATGCTGCCATTAATTATCACTTGAGTTATGGTTACAACCACCCTTATGTTCTCTCATCCACTTCCCAACTTTAAGAGCTATACACCACACTATGTTTTTCAGTTTTTTCAATTTTAATGACAACATTCCTCATAGGAAATTTGCATCTGTGCATATGTATCGTGATTCTTTTTTTCCATTCCCCTCCCCTCTTCAGTCCCTCTCTCCTATTTATGTACAAAAGCTTTGTTTCCATTTTTCCCTTCTATTCTTTTTTTCCCCTCATCCTTTATTTTCTCTCTCCTCCTTCCCTTGTTCTCCTTATCATTTGAACATTTTCCTCCCAATTCTTAATACCTGTTATACAATTTGGTACTTATTTACACTTTCAGTTTCTCATGAGAGAAACAATGTGGTACTTAAGCATGTGTTCCTGATTTATATCACTTAAGATTATATCTCCAAGATCTGGCTATTACAAATTGTGCAGCTATAATCAGGGTGCACATATATCACTGTGCTATGTTTTCAATGCTTCTGATACCCAGAAGGGAGATAGCTGGGTTAAATGGATCCTCTAATTCTAGTTTTTTGAGGAATCTCCACAGTGATTTCCACAAAGGTTGTAGCCAAATGCCCATCAACTGAGGAATGGATAAAAAAGATGTGGTATTTGCATGGAGTAATACTCAGCTTTAAAGGAGGATAAACTTGAGGTAAATGGATACAACTTGAGAACATACTTGTAAGTGAAATAAATCAGACTTGCATGTGTAAACATTGTATTGTCTCCCTAGTGTAACTGAAAAAGTAAATAAGATCCAAAAGTTACAATAGATATAGTAAAAGGGAAAGAAACTGCTGAAAGGGAATGAACAACTGGGACAGAGAAAAGAAAAAAGAAAAGATATATATATAAACAATAGGAAAAATCATTGTACCACTAACACTTAGTTCATGGAAAGGAACAGTAAACACAATATTTGATCAGTTTTGCAAGCCTGTATCTGGTAATATAAGCAACTACTTTTAAGATAACGATATGCAATATAACAACCATTGTTAAATTCCTAGTATCTTGTTTTGAAATCCTGTATCGTTATTGTTTGTTTTGCTGCTGTTGGCATTGTTTTTGTTGTTTTTTCATTTCTGTTTTTTTTCTTTAAAATAACATAAATAAATAAAGAGTATGTCTCAAGGTGTATCCATTTGCTATAAATGTCTGAAGCTTATCTTCTTTATGGCAGAGTAATATAGATATGGCAAAGTAATATATGTAGATGGATATATATATATATATATATATATATATATGTCACATCTTTTTTATCCATTCATCAGTTGATATGTATTTGGGCTGTTTAGCTATTACAAACTGTGCCACCATAAACATGGGTGTGAATTTATCACTGTGGTATGATGCTTTAATTCTTTCAGGAAGATACTCGTACTACATTTGAAGTAAACAAATCTATTAATGCCATCTATGCAAAACTCTCATGATTTCTATTTACTCCTCTCATTAAAATCAAAATCTTTGAAATATCTATAAGTTTTGGTTCCTGCCTAATCTATATCTTTATCTTGTGCCATTCATCTTCATTATTTAAGTTTCAGCCACACTGCTTTATTTACTGACTCAAACTCCATCACTTTTTTAAAAAAGTTAGACTCTGACTCTACTGTTTAAGAATCTTTTCCTCTCACTATTCCATCTACTGAAGTAACTTCTACTAATCATTTAGATCCCACTTCACATAGCACCTCTTCACAGGTGTCTTCATGCACTCCACAGATCAAAGCAGATATCTCGATTGAATGCTATTGTAACACCATATAATATTTTAGCTGCTCTTACTGAGTTTGTAGTTACATACTTTTGTGAGTACAGCTTAAATTTTGTCTTCCTTATTACATGGAAAACTCCACCTCTTTCTTAAGATTTGGTGTGGAGGCTGACACATGATAAATTCTCAGGAAACATTTCTTTAAGGTATAAATGGGTGAAGTTTTTAAACCCTCAAGGTCATGTAGTTTGAGACATTTCAGAGAATGTTACTAGTATGGAAAATGTCTAAACGATGCTAAACCTATCACAAAAACAGTTGTTAAACCTTTTAGGTTTTCATTTTCTTCTGATAAAGACAAAAGTATTTGTTTTACAAAGTTACTGAGAGGATTACATTAGACACCTTCATTCATCTCCAGTAATAATCATTATTTTAACTAATTAATGATTAGCTGACTGTGCAATTAATGTCTATTCCCAAAGCTCAATTACAGGCACTTAAGAATATGAGAAGACTCAAATAAATATAAAAGGAAGCATAAACAACAAATATTACAGAAGTACAAAGGATCATAAAAGACTATAATGAATAACTGGATAACCTAGGAAAATAGATAAATCACTACAAACATACAGCTTAGAATGAGTCATGAAACAGAAAATATGAACAGACCAAAACTAAATATATTGAATCAGATATCAAAAACCTCCCAACAAACAGAAACTCAGAAACTAACAACTTCAAATATGAGTTGTAACAAAAATTTAAAGAATTAATATTAAACCTTCAGAAAATTCAAAAAATTGAAGAGGAAAAATACTTCCAACTCATTTTGTAAACCATCATAACTCTAATCTCAAACTGAGTTAAGGACATAATAAGGTTATGGGCCAATATGCCAAGTGAACAGAGACACAACATTCTCAGCAAAACACTAGCTAACCAAATTCAATGGTACATTGAAATGAGCATAAACCATGATTCCATGGGATTTATTCCCAGGATGCAAGGATTTAGAATGCTTAATATCTTCAATCAATTAGTGTGATATACCACATTAATAGAATACAATGAAGTACAACTCAGCAATAAAGAGTGATAAAGTGGAATAATTTGCAGGAAAATGAGACACCTTGAGACAATATTGTTAAGTGAAATAACAAAAACAGAAGCACAAATATTGCATGCTTTGTCCTATATGAAAAACTCAAAGTATAATTGAGTTGAAAAGCAAAATAAAAGATAGATGATAACAACATAAGACAGATCCTTCACAAATCACAAGTGGATCTAGAGATGCAGAAAGGGAAAAGGAAGAGAAAGGTAAAGGAGAGTGAAAAGAATTAAGATGTGTTTTGCACATTTACCACCTCCCTACAATGAAGGTGGCCATTATGTGCAGAAAATAGGTATTAATAAACATAAGAAAATCAATAGGATCATCTAAACAGATGTGGAAAAGGCATTTGATAAAATTCAGCATTGTTTTATGAAAAATAGTAGCAGATGAGGTGTGTGTGCAATAATATTATATATATATATATTGAACTCACAACCTTGCACTTGCCAGGCAGGTGCTTATGCTACTGAGCTAAATCCCTGGCCCATAAATTAGGTTTATTAAGAATGTCATGAAAATAAATATCCCATGAAACAACTGAAAATTATCATTAATCTTATGGGTATGACTGCACCAATCTCCAATATCTATCTTTTATTAGTCAATATTGAAAAAGTTAAAATCTCAACTCAAACCACTTACTTGCCATTGTTACTACATATTTAATATAAGCAATTCACTTTTATTTTTGTGCATATTTTGTAATTTATCTTTACTACCAGGTAGTTAGTCCAATGTGTTTGTCAGAAAATCACTTAGCAATACCACATTTTCTTCAGAGACAGAAAAACTGTCATAAAATAATTGTTTCAGATACCTTGAGCTGCTGTGGAGAGAATTTCTGTCATGCTTTTGAATGTCAATATATTAGTTATTGCTCCAACATTTATAATACCCAAGTTTTAGATGAGTTTCCCAAAACGGAAGTTGATCAGTTGATCTTCCAGATACCACAACTATCTCTCAATTATCTGACAAGATAACATCAATGCAATATAAATCTTCAGTATATTTTATAGCAAAATTGTAATTAATATTGTTTTATAGCAGAAATTCTGTAAATGTCTCCCATTAATTACAGTAGTGATTTAAAAAGCGTGAATCCCTTAAAGGAAACTAAATGACTACATATTTATTAAAATATAAGCTGTGTTCCAGTTACATTGATAAATGCTTTGTGATATAGCATTTTCCAGAAAAATCTTGTGGTTTAGGCAACATTATGTCCCTTTTGAAAATGTGTTTAGGAAAGAGAAGAAATTTTATTTGAATTTGATGCTATTTCAGTTAATAGCTCATGTTTTACGAAACAATAGATCAAATCATTCATGTACTAGGTAGTTAGCATTCCTAATCCACTAGACATACAACCAGGAACCAAGATTGCTTTGGCATTTACATACATAAAACCATATATGTTGCTTTTCTTCATCAGTTAATATCCTTCCTGTGGTCCCTTTAACAATTACCAGTCAGATTTCATCTCTTTAAAATGAGAACAATAGTATGTCCTAGTGGTGCCATAAGACCAAAAGGGACTGATAAACAAAAGTCCATATTATTATGAGGACTCTCAATATCGTAGTTGTAGGAGAGTCTGAATTTGTAAATTGCAATATGAACCTGACCCTAGAGTTTTTTTTTAGAAGCTATATTTTTTAATGCAATATATGCTCATAAACTTTCTAGACAATATTTTAAAATATACAATCTCTCCAAAGAAAAATATTCAACTAATGATAACATAGATAACTTTTAATGTAAGTAAAATGTTACAAGGTGTTAACATTAAAGTTATCATCAGGTTTTTCACAGCACAATGTACAGAAATTTGTGGGCTTCCCAAACAGAATAGAATAACCTCACTCCTGAGCCAGTCATTCAATAACACGCCTGTAATCTTCCACTAGTTCCTGAAAGCTTTCTTCCAGCTGTTCATCTGGTTTGTCAATTCTTCTGGCCTGAGACATTTTCTCATCTTGGTAAGATCTCTTTGCTTTTTCTTATATGGGCTGACCAGTCTTCTCTTAATATCCAGCCTGTAGTTTCTATATTGTTCAGCGTCACTCATGTCAGTCACCAACAGTCGAAGAATTTCATAAACCTGTCTAGCATGTTGCTTATTTATTTTGAACTTCTGCTGTGCTTCTATTGCCGTATCTTCATTGAATCCTTGCATTAATTTTTCCCGGGAAAAACAAGGCAAATCTTAAAGCTTCACAAGCACAAAATCTCTTAATTTCACATAACTTTTGGATGGATCTTCCGCTGTAATATCAAGAACTGAAGGAGATGCAATGTAGTATCTGTGAACTGTTTCAAGAAGTTGAGCACCATGGCCTTGACTTTGAAATGGAGTCAGTATCAACATCTGATTTACACGTGGCCGGGTTTTGTCTGGGTACACATAGTAATTATAGACTGTCATGTAGCCTACAGTCGCAAAGAGCATAGCTCCATCCTTATTATACTTCTCAAATACTAGAAAGTAGTGCCATCTTTCATCATCCACGTCAATAAAGCTAGCAGTTTCAATAAACCACATCAAAAAGGTCTGAAGCCTTTCATGATATTCTCGAAAGCCTCTACATGTCATGTAGGCCTTGTATATTTGAAAAGTAAAGTTTTCTCCTGTTGGACTGAGAACTGAGTATGTATGGAGTAGCGTTACAAATGGCTTGAAATCAACTTCTTTTTTCAGCAAAGAAAGAAAGTCATTTGTGTTTGTGCAAAATCCAGGTGGAATGATTTGTCTGATTTTGCCCTCCACATCATCTGCCTCCACACAGTCAAAGTTCTCATCAACTTTAGATGCATATTCAACACAGAACATTGTTGACAGGCTACCAGCAATACAGTATAACAGGATCTTCAGACCCATGTAACCAAAAGCAGTTTCATCATCCCCAGAGAGTTGATGGGTATACTCAGGAAAGAAAGTTCGAATGTCATTCTCAAGATCTTCAGGAAAACGAACTAATTTTAGTTCACTTGCTGTGTTGGTGTTACGTTTGTACTCTGCCAGTTTCTTCTCTACTACACTCTTGTATTCTACTAAAAATTTCTCCATAGCACCAAATCCCGCCATTTCCGAGCTGCTGGCACCTGCGGCTGAGGAAGGATGAATCAACCCGCGTGCTCTGACCCTTGAGTTTTAAGAGTATAAGTAGACCTCATTTTTCAAGGTGTTCTGCAAATCAGCACTATTTTTGAATATGTGTTGGATATCACAGACTTCTCTTTAAAAAAGGAAGTGAAAGAGGATCTTCATACAGAGATTAAAATAACAATTTCAATGCAGTAGAAGATCATTTGAAACTCAATATTTCAATCAGTGAAACAGACTGGCTGAAGCATATACCCTGGTAACCAGAATGATTCAAAATATAAGATATCCTCTTTTAATGAGGCAAATGAATTATTAAAGCCCTCCTGATTCTACAAGATTCTGAAATTTCAGTGTTGGAGCTATATATGGTTGCTAGGAAAATGTTCCTAAAGTGCAAATTACATGTTTGAAATAGTTTATTTTTAAAACATATCTTAAACTAAAAAAATGAGAATTTAACTAAATCATAGAGTAAAATTATATCTAACAATATACTCAACAGTGAAAATCTGAAATCTTTTCCTCTAAGAAGAAGAACAGAACAAATTTATCCAGTATTACCACTGCTGTTAACTTGGAACATAACAATGGAGAAATTGGGTTTATCCCTTCCCTTTTTACTACAAATTTGTACTTCAGAATAATTGTAGCCATCTGGACATATCAGTGCCTTTTGCTGAGGGATACAGGGAGCAATCCATGTGTTTATCAGCTGGGTTTGATGAACAGTAAAATGTGTGCATATGTGTGTAAAAGTGGTAAAATGGAATTTTACCCACATTATGTTTCATCTAATTGGTTTTGCATATGTTTATCTGAGCATCACAGAGGGTAAACTGACCCACACCACTCCAAGATTTGATAAAAAATAAAAGTTTTCTTTTGACATTTCTGGCAGAAATAGCCCAATTCAGTACAACAGCACATGAAAAACCATATTTGAAAGTTTTGAAAGAGGTCAAAAGGGAATCATTAGATTACTCATGAATGAACAATGAAGATGATCTCTTATGGTACAGTACATGTTTTCATAACAGAACAGTGGTGTTAGTGGAAGATGATATTGATGATGATGATGTCGACTTTGACTTTGGCCATGTGCACCAAAGTTCCTATGACAGTGAAATGGTGCAAGAATTGACTCATACAGAGGGAATACAGACCTCCTTGAGTCAGGTAACAAAGAAAACAGCAAAGTGAGTACACATTTGACTGGTCACAATGCTGTGAAATGGACACACAATCAAATGGAATGATTCAATGTTTGAGCTAGGTCCAAAAATATAGTGAGTATCTTAGCAGGGGTGAAATGTATTAGATAGAATGCCAGCACTGCCATTCAGTGTTGGAAATTGTAAAAGACAAAATGCTATAAATATGGCATAAAAAGGTATGCCTTTGTGGATGTGAAGATTTATGCTTTCAATTTATACATTTATATCTAAGAACTGAGCCATCAGGTCCTTATTCAAAAAAGTAATAGACCGAATGATGCTGAGAACAGACTTATTGCTCCCAGTTCCCAAACTATTTGGAATGTGACATTCAATAATAGGTTTACCAGTTTCCAATTGATGTTACATTGGCTAACAAAGCACAAGATGACAAGAACCATACACAGGAACAAAGCCGAGATTGCAAGCAAAGAGAATGTTGTCATTTCAAAACAGACAACTGTATAGTACAATCTTTGGATTTCAGAAAAATATAACATTGGCCTCATATATGGCAAAGAAAAGCAAACTGGACAAGCACCTGCCTGGCAAGTGCAAGGTCATGAATTTGATCCCTGGCACCAAAAGGATTAAAAAAAAAAAAAAAAAAGCAAACTGCTATTGCTGATGTCAACAATTCACCATGATAGAAATATTGATAGAGAAACCTTGGCAAGATGGCAGCCTGGGATGAAAACTTTCTACAACAAACCCAGAGGTGCAGAAGATGCATTTGAAGAGTTATACAGCCACTATAATGTCACTTGAGGCACAAAGCACTGTCCAATGGTTGTGTTTTATGTGATCTTAAACATGTGTGGCATAAATAGATCGATAATTGACAAATAAAATAACAAGTGCAAAATATCACATAGAAATTTTCTTAAGAGGACTAAGAATGGAACTCACAAAAGATCATTTATGCCAGAGTAAAAACAAAATATTTCTGCCCAGTGAACTACACAAAAAAAAATTGTGGCGCAAACTGGTAAACTGACAGGTGAACAGGCTGGCACAGCATCACAAATACCTATGACAACTGGAAAAAAATGCTATCAACTGTGCCTCCATTAAAGGACAGGAAAACAAAATATATGTTCAATCAGTATAAGTGATTACTCGTGTATGGAACATTCAGTTGTCATACATGAAGATGGTCTTAGGTGCAACAGTTGAAGCAAGGCTGATTTCTGTGATAGAGTTCTATTGATATTTTAATTGCAATCCATACAGGAATTTCTAATGTTGTATTTTAGATTTTGCAAGAAAGTACACAGCTGATATGAAAATGTTGAATACACAATAAACGTACAATATAAACTAAAAATTTAATATTTTATTCTATTTATATTTTATGTTCCTGTTACCTACATACTGTGTAATATAGTAAGAATCTCCTGGCAAAGCAACAAGATCAGTGAAACAGCAAGTATGTGCTACAAAAAAGCTAGGAGAACAAAACAAGTACATGTGCTGTCAGTGAAAGCAACACATGTTACGGAATGTGCTGTTGTCATGTGTGCAGACTGTCCTAAGTGTGACAATTGAAGTTAAGGGTATTTTCTGCAAAGTGCTACTGGTATTTTCATTGTAGTTCTTCTAAGAATTTATTTATGTTGTTCTTTTTCTGACTCTGTATACCAAAAAACAGTCGATGTTGAAATTTTTGATTTTTGATAAACATTGAATAAATATTAAAAATTCGATACTTTATTTTTGTGATTTTTTTCCTGTTAAGTACACATCGTTTAAGACAATAAAAATCATAAAATTAAAGTTAGTAATTCATCAATGAAAATTTTTAAAGAATAAACATGGGTCTGATAAAATTCCCTTATGACAAAATTAGCATTTTGCTCTAAATACTCCACTATAAATTTTACTTAGAACAATTAGCTGAAAAAGAAAAAAAGCCCAAAACAGTAAAAAGAAAAAAGCATCCAAGTCAAAAAGGACTAAGTCAGGGGAACTTAGCAGAAGCCTGCATCAGGAGTAAGCTGCCCAGAATTTCCACCATGGGCCCGCCCTGCCTCCAGGAAGTTAGTGGAAGCCTGCATCAGGGGTAAGCTGCCCAGAATCTCCTCTGTGGGTCCACCCTCCCTCCGGAAACTTAGCAGAAGCCTGTATCAGGGGTAGGCTGCCCAGAATCTCCGCCATGGGCCCGCCCTGCCTCCGCAAATTTAGCGGAAGCCTGCATCAGGGGTAGGCTACCAGGAAGCTCCACTGAGGGCCCACCGTGCCACCTGAAACTCAGCGCAAGCCCGCCTTGGGGGTAGGAACCTCCCCTGTGGGCCTGCCCTACCACAGGGAATATCGAACAGGCCTGCCCAAGACTGAAAACTGCCCTGGACTGCTACAGATGGGCCCGCCCTCCCACCTGGAACATCAGAAGATCTCAGAGGGATCCAGTTAGTGTGAGAAAATTTGGAACTTTGCTCCCAGGTGGTGAACTTTGGATTACACCGGATTGACAGTATCAATGTGGTGAGTATACCCCTAAAATAGAGGTGTACAGTGGATCGATAAGGCCAGTAGTAAAAACCCCCTCCAACTAACTAAGACTTTGGTGGGTCTGAAAAGTGTCTGTGATCCCATCCTACACATAGAAAACACCAGGCAGAGTGAAAATGACAAAATGAAAAAGCAAAATGCGGTCTCAAACATAGAGTTCACCAGAAGCAAGTATAGGAGACATTGAAATAGAGGACCCCAAAAGTAACACACCGGGAATCTCTGAAAAGATAGCCAGTGAAATAAAAAAACAACTGCATCAGGCTATAGAGGAAATCAAATTAGAAGTAGTCTCCCATGTAAAGATAGAAATAACAACTTTAGTAAAGGAGTTGTTGAATGCAGCTAAAGAAG
>PVLA01015809.1:0-23470 GCA_004027455.1 Hydrochoerus hydrochaeris
CCCCACCCCTAGGAAAGATTATAAAGACTTCCTGCTTGACCCTACTTTAGTCTTGTTTGTTGTGAAATTTGAATTTTAGGTACCTTAAGGCATCTAGTTTTGTTTCATTTTTGTAGCTATGTCTGGTCGTGGCAAGCAAGGAGGCAAGGCCCGCGCTAAGGCCAAGTCGCGCTCCTCCCGCGCCGGGCTACAGTTCCCGGTGGGCCGGGTGCACCGCCTGCTGCGCAAGGGCAACTACGCCGAGCGGGTGGGGGCCGGCGCGCCCGTCTACATGGCGGCGGTGCTCGAGTACCTGACGGCCGAGGTCCTGGAGCTGGCGGGCAACGCGGCCCGCGACAACAAGAAGACGCGCATCATCCCTCGCCACCTGCAGCTGGCCATCCGCAACGACGAGGAGCTGAACAAGCTGCTCGGCAAGGTCACCATCGCCCAGGGCGGCGTCCTGCCCAACATCCAGGCTGTTTTGTTACCAAAGAAAACCGAAAGTCACAAAGCCAAAAGCAAATAGAACCTGACGAACTAAGCAAAAGACCCCAAGGCTCTTTTTAGAGCCCCTTAAGTTCTCAAAAAAAAAAAAAAAGAGCTAATGCGCTATTCTGTGATCAGCCCTTCCTTTGACACTTTAGTGGCTCTTAAAAGAGCCTTTGGGTGATGGGGGAGTGGTGTCAGATTTAATTACTTGTTCTTGCCGGGCTTGTGACTCTCCGTTTTCTTAGGCAACAAGACAGCCTGGATATTGGGTAAGACACCGCCCTGGGCAATGGTAACACCTCCGAGTAACTTGTTGAGTTCTTCGTCATTTCTCACTGCTAACTGCAGGTGGCGAGGGATGATGCGCGTCTTCTTGTTGTCGCGGGCCGCGTTGCCCGCCAGCTCCAGGATCTCGGCCGTCAGGTACTCGAGCACCGCGGCCAGGTAGACGGGCGCGCCGGCCCCCACCCGCTCGGCGTAGTTGCCCTTGCGCAGCAGGCGGTGCACCCGGCCCACCGGGAACTGCAGCCCGGCGCGGGAGGAGCGCGACTTGGCCTTAGCGCGGGCCTTGCCTCCTTGCTTTCCGCGTCCCGACATTACGGCTTTTAACGCAGTTGTAGCTTCTTTTTCAAGGAGAGAGATATGGAAAGAAAAACCAATTTGATGTAATTTATAAGAGCTACCGGGAGGGGTGAAGGGGAGTAGTCTGATTGGCTAAAAGCGGAGCTGGATCAAATAGCCAATAGGGAAGCAGAAAGCGGACAACTCCCGCCTTTGCCTAAAGGAAGTGACGGAATCTGTAGGAATCTACCTATCACTGAGAGCCACATTAAAGCCTCTTATTTGCACGCGAGCGTTTTTAAAGAGAGAAGCTTTTCAAATAAGATTTTTTTTCTGTTTTAGAGTGACAATGTACGGCACTTTTCTTCACAGCTATAGCAGAGAAGTCCCAAGGACCTCCAAGTGCAAGAAGACCCCAAGTAAACGGACACTTAGAAGATCTAGGACTCGGCAATCCATGATCCCTTTGTCTTAACCTGTCACAGCCAGAATCAGATAAAATTAATTACTAAGGCTTCCTCCTTTCTCAACCTTCAATATAGTCGCAGGTTCTGCCTTCCACCACCAGCACCCCAACCTCGCGTGGTTTGGAATCGAGTCTGGCCAAGAGCTATAATGGATTTGTCTTCTCGACCTTTAGGCTTCTGTTACCGCCTTGAAACGCTGTCATGGCTTTCAAAATGTCGCTTTCCGTTCTTCTCGCCTGACTCTATTCTGTTTATTATTCCTCTACCCACCCTAAACCCGCAAGCCCACCTGGACTCTCCGTATCCCACCTAGGTTCTGCGTATCCCCATCTCTTCACTTGTCCAAAGGAATCTATATACTCCCGTACTGCAAACTAACACCCACATTTGTTTTAGAAACTCAGATCCTTACATTTAATTGCTTACTGGATAGTTCACCCCTTTTCTTCCAAAAAGTACCCTAATCATCATAACGTGAACTCATTTAAACAACTCCCACACTCCCTTTGTCCGCTTTCCTTGAATTGCACCAACAAACTTCCAGGTACCAAAATCCCAATCTAAAACCGGGGAATAAGGTGCGAGACACTCCCGGGAAGAGAGACACTCCCAGTACTGTGACGCAATCATCACTGTACACAGAACCAATCACAAGATGCTTTTTTCAATCCTTCATTTACATGTGGATACAACCAGTTAAATGACACTGTTCCAGACCTTTATTTACATACAGCACGCCAAGCGAGTTTTTCCCTAAAGCAGTTTACCTGCGGCCTAAGGCTAAAGTGAGTGTTTAATAATAGGGCGAATGTCCCACTCTGCCTTATTTGTAGGAGGGAGATAACCCGGGAATTATAGATTCAAAAGACCTCTTTCACCTATCCTGAGGGCTGCTGAGTCTTTTCTTCCACCCCTTTTCCCTGTAAAGTGTACATTTCCACCTTTGATAAATGTACAATTTTGCTGCCTTTTTTGTGCGTCTTATCCAGTTCTTTCTGGGAGACACCAACAAGACACCTCAAAAGAAATACCGCGGGACGCACTATCCGGCAATATTCTATTCCTGATGTCAACAGTTATTAACATTTCTGTCTTTTTCTCCCTGTTTCTTTGTCTACTTCCTGTTGATTCCTTATGTTTCTGCAAGAGCCCCTGACTGGGAATTTTGCCGACAGACTCCAAAGGCTTGCCTAGTCTTGCTCAGGAATCCCTACTTGGGGAGTTCTGTTACCCTACACCATTTTCACCCTTTCCTGTGCATCCATAAGGAAGTAAAATGCTGCAGAGAAAATAGATTTAAACTCTATTCTTTGATCTCTTTTCATTGTTGTCTTTTATCTTTGCTTTTCTTCAATCAGCATTCATTGCATGTTTACTGTTAGGCAATGGGTATGAAGATAACTAAGCCTTATACAATAACATCCGTGAAGAATGTTCCTAGGAAATGGAAGGAATCTGTTGACTGAGAATTAAATTAGTTAATACAACTATCTCTATCTGGGCTTGGTGCCTCATGACTATAATCTTGGCTATAATCTCTATAATCAACAGGATGAGGCAGAAGGATTCCAGGGCCACCTGAGCTACCTAGTGAGTTCAAGGACAGCCTGAACTGCCTGGCAAGAACCTGCCTCCAAAAATATACCTTTCCATAACTGACTCTGTCCCCTTTCTCAGTCTCCTTTTTTTTAAGGTGCTGACAGCTGAACCCATGACCTTTGCACTGAGCTACATCTCTACTCTAAATATTTTTAATTTTTAAAATATTTCTTCATTTGTTTTTGAGAGAGGGTCTCTGTGTAGTTCAGGCTAGCCTTGAACTCTCTATGTAGCCCAGGCTGGCCTCAAATTTGTGGTGAGCCTCCTGTCTCAGCCTCTGGAGTGCTGGGATGTGTCCCCCACACCCTGCTTGGAGATTCTGATAGTGTCAATTTTTTAGATCTTCGAAGTTAAGAACAAGAACTTGCACTTTTAAAGCTTTATTTTTACAAAAAGAATAAGGGTATTAGCTCTTTCCCTTTATACATTAACTCATTTATTCATCCAGTACATTTTTTGTTAATTTGTTGAAACGAGACCTTGCTATGCTGCCCAGGCTAGCCTCTAATCCTCCTGCCTCGACCTCTCAAGTAGCTTGAGTTGTAGACACATGCCACTGTGCCAGGCATATTCCATCTAATACATCTTATTGAATACCAAAATATGGTAACCCTGAATCAACAGCACACATCTAGAATATAGTGAATACCATTCCTTGTGCCTAGATCTCTCTTTCCATGTGCTTAGTTACCTCTAGTTGTTTAAATCTTTTTAAATGTCCCTTCCACAGCAACGTATTCACTGACCATGACCTCACAACATTCCCTAACACTGGGGACTTGATACAAGTTCTAATACAAGGTCTTGACTGGAAGCAAATCATTTAATGGCTTGCTAGTCAATTTGCTTCTCTCTGTACATCTCCTTCTTTTGCTTAGGTTATCTTTCACTCAATTCTAAAAAGCCTTTTCTCTTCCTCTATTGCTTCTGGTCTTCCCACTTCTCAAATACATTCTTCACACACTCACCAGAGCAGCCACCATTCTTATTTTCACTTTGTGGTCTTTTCAAGTGATGTCGGCTCTCCCAACCCACCCCAGTGATGTTACTTTATCTTCATAACCTCTGGAAAAGACACCTCAGGATGTGAGGGTGATTTGGCTGCGATGGGTGATCTGGCTGCAATATCTGTCACCCTATTGATCACCAGGGTTGATTTGGCTGATCTGGCTGGTTAGGCAGCTGTCCCCTTCCTCCCTCAATGTTCCACGTGCGTCCTTCCCAAAGCTGTGCACTCGGTCCAAGAGGATGACCACCTGATAGAGGAGGACTGTTTCCTCAGTCACTTACACGGGAAGCTGCACTGCCTTGCTAGAACCTCCAACAAGCTCTCAAAGACACCTCAAATATTGTTCACATCTCAGATGCTAAAATCAGTGGACAAAAGCTTAATGAGAAATAGGAAATGGCATAGATTCAAAATATTCCCCTTTACGTGCTGGGGGATATGTTCACAGATGACCAATGGATACTCGAAACTTCAGATAGTCCCAAGTACCATACAGCCACTCTTCATGTCTACAGGGGATTGGTCCTGAGGATCCCTACACATACTGAAATCTGCAAATGCTCAGTCCCTTATATAAAATGGTGTGATATTTGGTTATAAACTATGCACATCATCTTGCATATTTTAAATCATCTCTAGATTACTTATACTTAATACAATATAAGTGCTATGTTAATAGTTGTTATACTATACTGTTTAGGGAATACTCAGCTAAATAAGGAATGATGACAAGAAAAGTCTATGTGTGTCCAGTACAGATACAATTTATTTTTTCAAATATTTTCAATCAACAGGTGGTTGACACCACAAATACAGAACACATGGATATGAAACTCATGGGTATTGAGAGACACCTGTGTTACAGTTTTCCAGTGCATTCCAGTGATAAAATTTTTTACAAGTTAGGTTAGTAAGATTAATAGTAGCTACTAATAAAACATTTATAAGCCGGGCGTGGTGGCTCACACCTGTAATCCCAGCACCTGGAAGGCTGAGGCAGGAGGATCATTGTGAGTTCGAGACCAGCCTGGTCTACAAAGTGAGCTCAAGACCAGCCTGAACTGCATAGTGAGACCCTGTCTCAAAAAAAAAAAAATTTATAACAACTACTGCAATAAATGTTATTTTAAATTAGAAGTTTTTTTATTTCTGGAATTTTCCATTTAGTACTTTCAGACTATGACTACAGATAACTGAAACCATAGATATCTGCGGAATTATTTCCTATGATAAATATGATCATTATTTATATCTAAATCATGTCTCCCACAGTTACAGATTGGAAAAGGAGAAGCCTGACAGATACCACCTTAGTCATGTGATCAGAATGGTCATTACTGAAAGGACAAATGAAGACCATGTTCCCACTGGTGACATTCACTAGGAAGGAGTTGATATTCCTATAGACAGCTAAGTTAGGTGCAAGTATAGTAGGCTTTAGAAAGGGCTGGGTCCTCAAGGGAGTTGGTGCAAAAAATGAAAATCCATCAGGATTGTGGCTTGAGGTGCATTTGAAGATTAAAGTCAGCATGGCTAGCTTTATATACTTTCCTAAGGGATGCACGGAGGCTATCACATCACTTCCATTTTAAAACGAATTTTGGAGGCAACACGGCCTGATTAAAGGGACTAAGAAATGAACCGTCCAGATTCTCCTAAACTTGCTCTTATAAATTCTCTCTGGCCCCCAAGTCTAGGTAACATGACTCCTTAGCAAATTCCCCGGACTCATGACAGTGTTTAGCATAACATAGCGTACTACTATGGTCAGCTCACTTATCTCCTCCAGTGTCCGGTAAACTAAGAAGAAAGCATTTTTATTCCACTCCCACCCTCTCCAGCATTGATATGATACACAATAATGTATGTATTCAGTAAATGCAACTGACTTCTGTTTTCTTCTATCTCAAATAAAGTGGGAGCTGGATGAGCTATTGGTGATAAGACTGATAGAATAATCCTCGATCCTAACTGTGCAGGAAATCCCTTTTCTGTTTCAGTGACGTGGTTCAGAACGTCGATGACCTTTCGAGTCGGGCGAACTGGAGACTACAATACCCATCAAACCCTGGGGTACCACGTGGTGCTTTGGGGCTTTCGCGGATTGCGCGGACTACATTTCCCAGAGCGCCCTGGAATTTCCGTATGCTGGCTCCCGTTGGCGGCTGCAGTGGGCAAAGCTAAGCTATAGGTAAGAAGGGCTCACTTTAGGTTTCACTGGGCCTGACTCACCCAAAAGCACGAAGTTGCACATACCTTATTTTTGCAGCCTCCAGCCATTCCCTCCAAATCCCTTTAGTACCCGGAGAATTCTGGAACCGACCTGTAGTCGCCTTCGGCCCTCCACTTCCTCAAGCCAGAAACCACAATAACCGGTCAAACCAAGCAGAGACGGTGCTGCGACCTCCTGATCTGGTGTCGAGGCAGGTAGATATCGTTGGGGAAAGGTTTGGTTGTGCGGACCGTGCGCAGTGAAAGCAAAGGCCCTCAGTTCTATCTTTGTCTCTGCAGCAGCGGATGTTGAGTGGACAGCTCCGTCGTCGCTTGGTTTCCATGGCCACTCGTGTGTGTTTGTCCCCGGGCAGCGCGGGATCCGGGACCGTTGGTCCAGTGGAGGCCACCATCCGCGCGAAGTTGGAGCAGGCCCTGAGCCCCGAGGTGCTAGAGCTGCGCAATGAGAGCGGCGGCCATGCTGTCCCTCCTGGCAGCGAGACACACTTCCGAGTGGCGGTGGTGAGCTCTCGCTTTGAGGGAATGAACCTCCTGCAACGGCACCGGCTGATCCATGAGACGCTGTCAGAGGAGCTGGCTGGGCCTGTTCACGCACTGGCCATCCAGGCTCGGACCCCCACCCAGTGGAAGGAAAACCCTCAGATGGACACAAGCCCCCCCTGTCTTGGTGGGAACAAGAAAACTATGAACACCTTGACCCTAAGAGATGGGGGAGGGCCAGAATCTAAAAAGGCTGAGTGACAATAAATTATTAACCTACTCAATATGGTAATTCATAAGGACAAGGATCCCTGGGACCTGTTCTGCTGCCACATGCATATTCTCCAGAGATAATTCATTGAAGGTCAAAGCGAACCCAAGGTAAGAGCAGTCACATACTACTGCTCTTGCCTGGACCCTTCCAGAAGGGGATGCTTAGTTGCTCATGTTAAATTGTGACACTGGTCATGAAACAACTACATTAAAAGAAATTATCTTATGAGACATATTGCTGTATTGTTAATGCATATGGAATTGGTTCTACAGGTGTTGTAAAGAAAAACAACTGTAGGCCTGGGTGGTCAGGAGGGGATTCTTGGGAAAAGCGAACTACTATATTGGGTCTCTAAAGGCAAATGGCCTTAAACCAGAAAGGAGAGGAAAAGTGTTTCCTACAAGGGAAGCTTCCTGAGCAAAGGCAAAGACTGGACCTGGTAGTGAATTAGTGGACAAAGCAGTGGGTATAGGCAGGGACACATTAAAACTTCATCTTGGGAGAATGTTTGTCTTTTGACAACCAGTTTCCAAAAGGCATTCATTTATAAGAAAAAAAAAAATTTTTTAACCACCAAAGCAATGAAAAGAGGATGAGAACTCTATGTAGCCTTTTGTTTATGAGGCTTCCAAACCTTACATCACTGTTTTTGCCAGTCCTGGGGATTGAACTGAGGGTCTTTGCAATGAGCTTACATCCCTAGCCCTTTATATTTTGAGACAGGGTCTTGCTAAATTCCTCAAATGCCAAGCTCCAATTTGCACTCCACTTGCTTCAGCCTCTCAGAGTGCTGGCATTACTGTACAGGCATGTGCCACCATGCCCAGCTTAACATTTCTGAGAGGTATTAAGTAGTGTCTATATAAGTAACTTTCCAGTTATCTCAATGTGTAATTACTGGAGAATTTTGAGAAATGATGTGGAGACAGTCTGATCCGGCAATGATGTGTGAGTGGATTGGTGTTAGGGTAAACTGAGGCACCGTTGAGACTATTGAGACAAGCAGAGTTTAAGCAACATGTGAGGACTTTATTGTAGACTGAGTGCAGCTGGGCTAAGGGCCCCAAGCAAGGGGCAAGAGCATGTTTTATAGGAAAGTTTAGGTAGGGAAGGGGGACATTGCTGAAGGTAAAAAATTTTGTGCCTCCTGAGTATCAGTTAGTAGGGGCTAACTGATAAGGCAGTGTTGGGTAGGGAGGGGTGCTGGCAGGCACAGCATGTCTTTCATGGTTTTTCATGGAAAAAGCTCTCTGCAGGTTGAGCTGAATGGGTAAGGTGCTGGCTTCCGGGTGAACACGATGCTCCTGCAGATGCAAACACCAGATCTGCTTGGGGAGTTTTTCTGTCCTAGCTAGGTGGGTGTCTAGTTCTAGATCGGAGACCTGACAGTTGGCATAGGAGAGTAGAGGCACAAATCAACCAAAAATGAAGGTAGACTCGTTAGAGGACTGCGGCAGGAATGGAAAGTTGATCTGAAAACTGCTGTTAAGATCAGAAAATGACTTGATTGCAGCCCAAGGCAGCTCATTTAAAACATAGATTTGGGGCTGGGGATTTAGCTCAGCGGCATAAGCACCCGCCTTGCTAGTGTGTGGTCTTGAGTTTGATCCCTGGTACTGTACTGATAAAAAAATAATAATAATAATAAAACATAGATTTGAGGTCCCCTGCCTCCAAAAAAGGATTTGAGTTAGTAAATTGAGTAGAATCTGAGATCTATATATTTTAAAGGCACCCTAGATTTGGATGAAAATTGGTTATATTTTCTGTTGTTTTTTGGAGATAGTCTTGCTGTGAACTCATTTTGTAGATCAAGTTGGCCTCAGACTTGGAGGAATCCACCTGTCTCAGTCTCCTATGTGCTGGGATTATAAGCACGTGCCACCATGCCCGGCTTTAGTTGATTCTATTTTTAAGAAACACTATTCCAAATTTTTTAAAGCTAGAAAATTTAGAGGGCCCTCCACCTGTGAAAATGGAAATCTCAGGGTTTAAAGAGGCCAGTTTAGGAAGTAAATGTGATCCAACATGTTATTCTGGCTTCCAGATTGAAGTCACGTTTCAGCACTATTTTGCCCTTTCAGGATTGTCAGAATGGATTTAAAATATAAGAAGAGAAGCAAAGAAAGCCAATTTGGATTTTAAGGATTTGTTTCCTTTTATTTTTCATCAGTATTTTTCATTTCATTTTTCACATCAAGAGTCAGGTTCAGGATTCCCCGGGAGAGCGAGGAGATGGATGGGTCTCCCTGGGGTGCAGGGAAGAGGGCTGTGTCCAGCAGATGAAGGATGAGGGAAGAAAGAACATACTCATACACTGGGCACTGGAGAAGGCAGTCCTTGAGCACAGACACCAGAGTTAAACAGTCACCACCTGGTTCAGTTACAAAATGGAAGTGACCATGGGTTAAGGGCACCAGACGCAGCATGAAGAGGGTGAATTTGGATTTTGTTGTTATTTTCACTTTTTTTTTTTTTAACATTTTACAAACAGCTAAAAACTACAACACATCACAGCTACAGTGGAGGTGGAAAGGGGGCACCAATGAAAGCAGCCACAGAGTGGGGTGGTACGGGCAGCTTCACCAACAGAGGCTGTTATGTGGAAGGATAAGGTGGAGAAATTAAGATTTCTGGTCCCTGCATTAGGGGTCTCTCACTGCCCAACCTCTCCCCACTTTCAGAGGCACTGCCAGGAGGGCCCCTGCTTCCTGCCTCACCCCAGCTCCTTGTGCTTTTTGATCTGCTGGTTTGACCATATCCCTGGGTTCCCTCCTTCCTGCTCCCCAACATATGACAGGGGCTTTGAGAAGCAGTTGTGTGCTTCCTGTCTGCTGTAGTGAGTGGAGCCTCTCCCTCCAGAGGCCTTGGCTTGACAGGAAGGAGATAGGCCTTGTCAGGTGCCCTCAGGTCTCTCTAAACCACAGGCCTCATCCCAGCATGGCCTAGGGCTTCTCCTTCCCAGGCCCAACACAGATACAAGCTTCAGGGAGGTGCTATGGGAGGCAGGGTTGTGTGTGTGTCCACTGAAATTCCCTTGGCTTATATTTGAGGAGAGTATAGTGACACCATCACCTTGTGGCACACATACACATACACATAAATGTACACACATGTTCACACACACAGTCCTGCTGAGCTGCCTCAAAACATAAATATATAAATAAATAAGAATCAGAAAGTTAATTTCATAAAATTCAGGCTTCATAGTTGTAGCCCAAATTAAGGGGAAAGTGGAGACCAGAGGGCCAAGATTTATTGCTGCTCCCCCAGCATCCAACGGGAGGTGTGAGGGCACAGAGCCCTTTCGCCTATAAGAAGTTCTTTTGGTCCATGGTATATACCTAAGCCCCAGCCCACAACATACCTGCACACCCACGGTTTCACCAGGGCCTAAGCAAAGGGAAGGAGGGGGAAGGCAGGAAGCCTATTCTGGAACCCCTGAAGCAGGGAAACAGGACCCTCACTAACACTGGGGGGTAGCAGGGTGGGCTCAGTCTTTTCATGTGCAAAGTCAAGGGCAGTAGGAGGTGGGAAATAGTGCTTCATCTCAAAACTGGGATGAAAGAGCCTTCCCTATCGGCCCTGCCCACAGTGGTCACACATGCACACACATACACACACGCACACATGGCTAAGACACCAAAGGAGTAGGGGGTGAGGGCTCTGGGGGCCAGGGTGGCAGGGCAGGGAGGGGAGAAAAGCTGTTGGTCTCACAGTGTGCCTGCCATCCCCAAAGCCTCAGAGACCCCCCTCACTGCAGCACCTGCCCCCGGGTCTCAGGCAGCTTCAGGGCCAGAGAGCTGCCAAGGGCAAGGGCAGCTGAGGCAAAGAGGATGGGGGCAGCCTTGGTGATTCCTACAAAGGATGTGAAGATGCTGATCCCCAGCACAGCTGCCAGCTTACACAGGGCATTCAGGAAGCCAAAGGCTGTGGTCCTGCTCAGGAGTCCCAGGTGCCATGTGCAGGACAGAATCCAGGAGGGAGACAGAGAGATCAGGGAGTGGAAGGACAGACAGAGAATACAGGAAAATTGGGAGACGAGGAGGAAAGGAAACAAACAAACAAAAAAGAGAGAGAGAGGTTAATATGTAAAACTGCAAGTAGCAATTTTAAAAAACTACCAGTTTTTAGAGAAAAACCATGTCCTTCTAGTCCCCAAAATGTTCTCATTTAGCCTCCTTACTCACCCCACTCCTTCTGCCTTCTAAGCCCTAAACCTGCTCCCCTGCCCCTGCCACACTCCAACTACCTCTTGTCAGAAGGATAGAGTTCAACAGTCAGCACATCCAGTGCGTTCCAGGACGCGATGCTGACCCCTCCAAAAAGGCAGAGCAACGCGATCATGGCCGACTCGCTGTTTCCGAAAGACAGGAAGAAGCAGGAGACACAGGACATCACGCTGGAACCAGCTGGAGCCAAGAGAGGTCACAGCATGAGCCTGGGGCCAGCAACACCCACTGAGAACCCAGCTGGTCCCATCAGCCAGCTCTGGGACAACCTCACATGAGACTCTTTCCCTAGGTAGCCAAAAGAAAGGCTTTTCACACATCCTCAACTTCCTTGTAATTGTTTATTAATAAAATCAGTAACAACCATTCTTTTTTGGTGGGGGAGGTCTCATATGCAGTTCAGGCTGGCCTTGAGCTCACTTTGTAACCCACATTGTTCTCAAACTTGCAACGATCCTCCTGCCTCAGCCTCCCGAGTGCTGGGATTACAGAAGTGTGCCATCACATCCAGCTCAACAACCATTTATTCAAGGCTGACTATGGGTCAAGCATACATCGATCTATCAACCTTGTAGACAGGGCTAGTACCACGGCTTCCACATTACAGATGATGACTGGGCCAAGAAAGGCTAACTTGTCCAAAGGAAGTAGTGGGGCTAAGACACAAAGCCATAGCTTCAAAACCTGTCCTTTCATGTTCTGCTTATCTCCTTCACCCTCCAGAGAAGCTTCCATGCCTTGGCTGCCACATCCTGCAGCACTCCCAATCAAAAACATGAGAAGGAAGCTCTCAGGCCAGTATCCCCCACAACCCAAGGCGAGAAGCCTCCTGACAGTGTCCAAGTTGGGCCTGAGAACCCTCCACCCAGCCTTTCCACCTACCAAGCATTCTGAGCCTGCCAATCTTGTCCATGAGCAAGGCAGACACGATATTCCCCGGAAGCACAGCCAGCGTCCCCAGGAAGCTGACGAAGTACACCATGTAAGCGCCCTCTCCAGTGCCTGTCACGTCTAGCTGGCATCCCTCCTTGTTGTGCAGGAACGTGCTGTTCACCAGACGGCTGTTCACAAACTTGTACTCAAACAAGTCTGGAGTGAAGGCCAAGACACATAGGCAGTTACAGAAGATGGGAAAGGGCTCTTTGCTTGTGGGGATTCTCAAAATTATGCAGGATACTCATTACAAAATATCAAAGAATACCACCATAGGAGCTAAGAATTATAAAGAAAAAAAGACCATAAACTATCAATTTGACTGTTTCCAAGGTTTCCCATTATGTCTGTCCTTTGTGTTCAGTCTTTTTGTTCACCTGAGTGGTGATAAGCCATAGCAGTGCCTTGGGTCTGGAAAATTTTTCTGAGAAAAATATTAAAAGTATGAAGCCCTATCCACTATTTCTTTCTTGCAAAATGAAAAAACCTTACTCAGTATTTCATTTAGAGGTGAAAAGCCTCAATTTGGCTCACAAAATCAGCATTTCATATGCATATAGTTTTGAGAAACACTGTTTAAGAAATAGATTACTGCAATGATTCCCAATCTGTCCCCCATCAAATATACCTTTTATTGATTTTTTCCCCAGGAACTGTCTTGAATTATTTTTGCCCTCTTCAAATGCACATTAATATTACTGCCCTGAATTACTACCATTCCAGTCAAAGGCAAAGAAACTTGATGCTTTTGTCAGATATTCTGTCACTGAAAAATGTCCAATATCCATTGCATTTTCCAGATTATTGATGGTTGTCATTAAGTTCCCAACCCTTCCCCCAGGGTTCCAGAGGTTCTCATCTTGGAAGTTATAGGCCAGTAAATGGGGAATGGCTCCTTCTCCCTCAAGATCCACCCACTTCTTTGGGCTGAACCCCCGCTCCCCACTTTACCGGTGTTATAGAACACAGTGTTGACGAACGTGCAGTTGCGAAAGAATGTGTTGCTGGATGTGACGTCCTCGAAGTAGCACTCCTCAAAGAGAGAATCTTCAAAAGACACTGACTTCAGACGCAGTCCAATGAACCTGAAAGGGCAAGATGATGAGACCCTGGCCACGCATCCTCATCCGCTCTCCACGTCTTACTCCTTCAGTAGAGTAATAAGCAGATCGACACGGAGGAGAAACCACAGGGGTTGCCCCAAACCACCTTGCCTTGAACTCTCAGATTAATGAGATAGAGAGAAATAAAGTTTAATGGTCTCCACATACTTGTCATTAAAGTACTGCCCCCCTCGGTGGATCTGATTTTCCAGTGTGAAGTTGAAAGTCACATGCTCCACACGCTCCCCAGGGAACACTTTGGTGCGGGCCGCATAGTCCACAGCCTGCAGATGACGGATCATGTCTGGAAACCAGACAGTCAGGCCATAGTAGCTGGAGAATCAAAAGCAGTGGAATCAGGGCAGATTCAACATTAAAATCAAACAGCCCACAGCGGGCCAGACGCCCACCTGCATCAGAGCATCCTCACCTTCAGCAGCATCTTACACTCCTTTCCCAGCTACTGTGGTTCAGGAGACTTTAGGGTCTTCTCTGCCACCTACTATGCTCTTTCCTTTTGTTGTTGTTTCTGGTTTGTTTTGGATTTTTTTTTTTTTGAGACAGGGTCTCACTCTATAGTTCAGGCTGGCCTCAAACCCACAGCAATCCTCCTGCCTTGGCCTTCCAATGCTATCATACTCTTTCTTGTCTCTCAAGCATCTGTTTAAAACTTTCCCAACCCTCACTCCACAGATTCCACTTTCATCCTTCAGAATTTGGGTCCCCAACCCCAAGTCCAAAATACTCCACAGCACTTTGACCTGCCCACTGTGGTACCACCCCCTACTTCACAGATAGATTTTATCTACTTTGACTGGGTCCTGCCTACTTCATCTCAGCACAGTACCCATGCAGAATAGAAACTTAATCTTGGTCAGATACAAGTGTGTGCTGAGTGAATGAATGCAGTAGAGGAGCTGGATGGGGCATCAGGGGGCAGCTGAACAACACCTCTTCATTTCCATTTGTCCCCTCCATCCAAACTTTCTACATCTCTCTCCCAACCCACCCACCACCAGGACCACCACATAGCACCCACCCCACTCACTCCCTCACCTGAAGGACATGGTAAACCATACACCCATCATCATCAGAGTGATGCGTCGATATTCTGGACTGAAGCAGGAGAGGAAATTCCCCCAGACCTACAAGGGACCAAGCCAAGGCAGAAGGTGGTTGTACCAACCTCTGGTGCACACAGATCCCCATTTTCCTGCCCATGTCCACCCTCCCCTCTCACCCAGGCTCAAGCCCTGCCTTCCTTGCCACCTCTCCTGGTGCCTTCTCTGCCTTGACATGTCATCCCCTATTACCTGTCCCCCCAGGCTCAAGGCCCGGACCCCCCAGCGCTGATACCAGGTCCCTGTGTCAGACTGGATCTCAATCAGTTCATCTTCCTGATGAATTGTCTTAATGTGAGTTACCTAAGGTGAAGAGAAGGAATGAGCAGTCACACACACTATTTCCCAAGCCCCAGCTGGGCCTGCTTCAGTTTCCCTGTGGTAGTAATATCATTCAGGTAGTGTGGTCTGAAGCATCCAGAAAAAGTAGGTGGAGGGAGCTCCAGAAAAGGGTGAGGTAGGGACTGGGGCTGCAAAAGCTTGGCAGTTTGGGTTGGGAGGCCAGTGACTTACTGAGAATACTCGCTCTGGATGTCCCTTGGCTCGCATGTTGGTGTCGTGAACCTGCTTCAGCACCATCCACGCCTCATCATGTTTCCCGTTCTAGAGCCACAGACAGAATCCCACATCTCAGTCAGTCCTCCCTGACTCTGGGTCCCAGAGTTCCTCCCTTCAACTTGGCTTCTGGAGTCCCAGGATACAAAAAGGCCCCAGTCCGCCCACAATCCCTGACCTGTGGCCAGGTATCACCCCAATCTGGGGTAAAGCAAGACATAATCAGACCTGGGAAGATCTCGGTACAAGGGACTGCCCTGGGGCCAAATGCAAACACAGGTCTTAGGGATTCCCTGATACAATGGAAAGAAAAAACAGAAGATAAGGGAAATGATGGGCAAGTGTGTAATCAGAGAAGGAGCAGCACCCTAACTCTGCTGGATCCACATATAGCTGGAGGGGAAGGGAGAAGAGGTGGGACTTTTCCTGAACTATAAAGTCATGGGCCAGGACCAAGACTCATGCCTTCAAATCTTAAGCCAACCATAGCTGAACATGTTCCTGATGTCTATGCCCACAGATTCCCTGTGGAGATGCATTCTGAGACAAGGAAGCAAGATCCAGCCCCCTACAGACCCTTGAGGACCCTTGGGTACAGACCCTTGAGGAAGGAAGGCAGCCAGACAGGATCATACCAACCCACAGCAAGTGTCTAAACACAAAAGCCCCTGATGCCCTCCATCTTCCATCCCACCCAACATAGCCCCATTCACCTCCAGAAAGAAGCGGGGACTCTCAGGCTGTGTAGTCAGAGCCCCAATGGCAAACACAGAAGGAAAGGCGCAGACGAGGACAAAAACCCTCCAGCTATGGAACTGGTAAGCAGAACCCATCTGAAAACTCCACCCTGCCAGAGACAGAGTCACAGCATCAGCAGAAAAGCCAGAGGCTGGGGGCTCCCAGCGCAGGAGCACAGGAGAAAAGGGAAGAGGGCCGCACTCGGGTGCACCCTGGGGACAGCTCACCGTAGTGGGGAATGATGGCCCAGGCCATAGCAGCTGCATACACTCCGCCAATCATCCAAAACATGCAGAGCCAGCTCAAGTGCTCCCCACGCTTCTCCTGGGCCAGAAACTCCGAGAAATAGGAGAAGACGATGGGGATGGACCCCCCAATCCTAAAGGGCATTAAGAATTCGGCATTAGAAAATGCCCATCTTACTGATCCCCTGCCCCAGTGCTCTGGACTTCTAAGTTCCTTCCGTCTTCCAGAGATTTTGGTTTGGTTTGGTCTGGTTTGGTTTTATAGTACTGGGGATTGAACCCAAGTCCTGTTCACTGAGCTATATCCCCAGTTTTTCTTACTTTTTGAGACCAGGTCCTGCTACGTCACTAAGTTTCCCAGCCTGGGCTCAAACTTGTGATCATCCTGCCTCAGCCTTCTAGAGTTCTGGGTTTACAGGTATGTGCCATCATTCCTGGCCCTTTCCATTCTTCCATGACTTTTTTTTTTTAAGACAGGGTCTTGGTATGTAAGTCAAAGTGGCCTTAAACTCACTGTGCAGCCCAGGCTGGCCTTGAACTCATGGTAATTCTCCTGCCTCAGCCTCTTGAGCACTGGGATTGCAGGCAGCACCCCATGCCTCCTTACTTCCATAGCTTCCAGAGACCCCATCTCATGCACAGTGCCCTAAAAGCTTCTCTCAAAACCAGCCATCAAACACCCATCCTCAGGTCAGTGGTAACAGGCAGATAGGTCTCAGAGGAGGGGGAAGAATAAACATTAAGTCTTGAAGGTGACTAGAGTCGGTGGGGAAGGATGATAATTGCAGAAAACTGCCTCCAGATAACAAAGACAGGCAGTAGCCTGAGGGAACAGGCCAGGAAAGAGGAGTTAGGCGCCCCGGCCTGCAGGAGCTGGGTTAGAGCTGCAGTGGGAAGGGTTCCTGTGTGAGTCCTCAATTACAGGGAATATGTAGCTTGGAGGAGGGAACTCCAGGGCTCACAGGAGCCCAGGGATAAGGTGGAGACCCACTAAGCCCCCTGTGGAGAAGGCTCAGGACAGGACTGAAGTGGAGTGCAGGCTCAGGAATAGACCAGGCATGGAGGGCCTTCTGGATGGCTGCAGACAGGCCCAGGGTAGGGGAAGCCCAAAGACGGTGGGAGAAGAAAGGAACTCATTCATTCATTTATTCTACTCACACACATTTAAACATCTGATTTGCCTAGCATTATGCTGGGCCCTAAAGAACAACAGTGAGGTACAGACCTGACTTCAAAGGACTCAAGCTGTGGATACTCACCCAACCCCAGAAAGGAGGCGGCAGAAGAGAAAAGTGCCATAACCCTGGACGAAGGATGAGAAGAAGGCGAAGACACTGTTGACTGAGAGTGAGATGAGCAGACACTGTCTCCGACCCAGCCGATCAGCCAGACCCCCCCAGAGGAAGGCTCCCACCATCATGCCCAGGTAGACAATGAGGCCTGGAGGGAAGAGGACAGGCAGGAGGACTGTGAGCAACACACCTCGGTTCTCCCATTAGCTAATCATCTCCAGATGAAACCGTAGCAGAATTAATCAAGGGTTTGGTGAACTGCTAGAAGCCATCTACCCCGAGACAGGAGCAAATGAGGACAGGATCCACCTACAACCCCAGATCCTCCCTGGGTCCTCTCTAAAGCAGCAAGAGGTCTCTCCTTGATATATGTGCTGCCAAAGCAAGCACATCTTTTATTCCTCGGGAAAGGGGTTCCAATTCCTTTCATCTTCCCTGGAAATTCCCCACACAAGTCCATCTTTCACCTCTACTCCCAATGCTTCAGGTCCTAAAACTCCCCAGTTTATTGTTTTCCTCATAAAATTGAAATTGATCTTTAAAATAATCTACTCTGTGCAGGGCATGGTGGTGCATGCCTATAATCCCAGCACTTGGGAAGCTGAAACAGGAGGATCACTGTGAGTTGGAGGCCAGCCTGGGCTACAAAGTGAGTTCAAGACCACCCTGAACTACATAGTAAGACTCTGTCTCAAAATACCAAAATAAATATTTTAATTAAATTAAATCACCTACTCTAAGCATTGTAAAACTCAAGCCCAAACTCAGCCTCTAGGAAAAGAGAACTATCCAATACACAGCAAGGCTTCAGTCTTTTCTCAATGACTCTAGGGCTTCCCCCTTGGGACAGGCCATCAGAAGTCTGGATGAAAGACTTGGGATCCTTACCCTCACCACTCTAAACTGATCCTCCCATTTATTTATCCCAGGGAGTTTGAATACTGACTTTATGTTCCCCAAAAGGAAAGGGAACAGGGTAGTAAGAAGGAAGGCTATGAAGAAACATTAAGCCTAATGTGGTGGCACATGCCTGAACCCCAGGATTTTGGGAGGTTGAGGCAGAAAGATGGCAAGTATGAGCTTTGCCCAGGCCATTTAGCAACTTAATGAGACCCGGTCTCAAAATACAAAACTGTTTAAAAGGGCTAGGAACGTAGCTGAGAGCAAAGGCCCTGGAACTTAATCTCCAGTACCATGACCAAGAAATAAGCAAATGCATAAATAAAGCAAAGAGAGAGAGGAAATATTAAACAGTGACCCATCCCACCATCGCTACCTCCTGCAGAACTAACTAAGCAGACCACCATCTACCCAGTCATTAGCCCAAGTCCCAGTCCAGCGCTCTTCCCCAAACCTCTCTTTCACATACAACTTCACTGACACAACCGCAAAAGAGGGTATGTGGGGAATAATGTGCAGAGGAACCTGAGCCCTCTGGAAGTAGCTTAGAAGCAGGGTCCAAAGGATTAGAGCCGTTCCCAAGATCAAGCGTGACTTCAGGTATTTCTAGATAGGGGACAGCGCAGGATTGGAGTGCCCTCATGTCTTACCCAGCATGCCTTTATTGGAGTCAGACAGGCACATGTCTTTCTCAGCACTGGGCAGCACAAAGCCCACCACGAAGACCTCAACACCATCAGCCATCAGCGCCAGGCCAAGCACAAAATAGAGAGTCCACTGAAAGCGGCCGTGGCCACATTCCCGTAAGATGGCTTCATACTGCTGGGCCAGTTCTTCCCGTTCTTTCCGCCGTTGTGCCTCCCCCCGGCCCCCAGGAGGGCCTTCTCCGTCACTCAAGCCCCCTCTCACTCCAGCCAGGGCTGTCCCATCTGCCATCCGCTCGCCTTTGCCCCCAGACTCTGCCCGGGGGATACCCTGATATTCGCCCTCGTAGATCTCATCATCCTCATCGTGGCCCTCAGTAGCATCACTGGACGCGCCACCTTCCTCCTCATCCTGGGCCCCTTCTCCACGGTAATAGCCATCTGCAGGGGCAGGGTAGTCATCGTCATCCTCCTCCTCCTCAAAGCGAGAGTAGGATCTGCGGGAGTATTCATCCTGGACCCTGTCCAGGCCTTTCACCACCTTCTTGGTCGCATGCTTCTTGACTTCCTTGGCAATGTCTTTGGCCCCACGGATGAAAGCTGCCCGGTCTCGGAAGCCCTCTTCCATGATGGGGCTTCAGGGCACTTCCCCAGATCTGCTTTACTTTCTCTTTCAGCTTCTTGCTCAAGGGTGAAGTTATGTTCCAGTATCCTCAAAATAAGAGGAAATAGGACCTGGCCAGTGAGCGTCTAGAATACAAAGGAAGAAGGGGAGTCTGATCTACACCCTGTTCAGTAGGTGAGCAGGGAAGGGAATAGGGGTTAGGGAAAAGGAAGGGAAAGGGGAACCAGGTTGGTGGGTATAAGCTGGGAAGCCAGGATAACACAGAAAAGGTGTCTTACTTCTTTTCCAAGAACCTCTGGAGACCTAGAAAAAGTAAGCAAGACAAAAGGAAGTTGAGTCCTAAGAGGGTGAAGGCCAATAAAAAAAAAAAAATTCTATCAATCCCTAGCCCCATCTGGACCATATTGTGAAGAGATGGTATCCTTGTTTCAGGCCACCACATGTTAAGAGGGAAGGTTATCTGGGCCAACTTCAGGGCATTCAAATATTAGTCCCCTTTCGAAGCCAGGCCTAATCACAATCATTCACCCTGAGCCTTCCTCCAGACCCCCTACCCTATATCAAGTTTGGACCCTTTGCTTTATTCCCAACCTGCAAAGAACAAAACAAAATACGAGAAAGCAGAATTCCCTGCTTTAGTTTGGTCTGGGGTTCTTAGGTGCATAGATTGGGGAGATGCATTGCAGGAAGCCATGCTCCCTACCTGACTGCCTTTAGTCCCCAGGTGACAGCTGGTAGGGGGGCTTCCACAGTTCTTTTATGAGATACTTTTTTTTTTTTTTTTGTACTGGGGATCGAACTCACAACTGCTTGCTTGCAAGACAGGTGCTTATGCTGCTGAGCTAAATTCCCAAACTAGATTCCAATTTTATAGGCCTCTCAAGGAGGACTTTCTCCCAACATAGCCTACATTGAGCTTCCAAAGTAAGATAGATTTAGCTTTGATGTCCTGCTCAGCACTTACATACTAAGCAATCAGACACGTCGTAAACATCCAAGGCTCTGTTTCCTCATAGTTAAAAAAAAGGTAAAAATTAAACAACATAATGCATATCAGCTTCTGACCACAATACCTGGCATATAGAAAGTAACAAATATTAGCTCTATTGAGGCAACTGTAATATAGAGAAGTGCACTACACTACCTCACAAGGTCCCACATCAAAAGCCATCTTGTATGTTCTTCAAAATGAACATCAAGGAGAAGGGGACATCAGAAAGGGATATTATCAAGGAGGATGCTGGTTCAGTGCAACACATGCAACAGATCATCTAAATTGAAATCCCATACTCTGCCACTTTCTCACAGTTGTTAAAAGATTACTTAACTTCTGTAAGCCCTCCTGTCCTCAAAGTTAAACTGAAGATGATTATCCAGGTATAGTGGTGCACAGCTGTACTGCTAGCCTCTGGGAGCTTGAGGCAGGAGGATCACAAGTTTGCCCTGTCTGGACAATTTAATAGAGGAATCCTATCCAAAAATTCAAATAAAAAAAGGGCTGGAGATATTATTTCTCAGAGTAAGCATGAGAATTTAATCTCACAGAAGATATGCTAAAAACATTGTTTTCCTCCTTTCTATAAAGTGAAAAGTGTGAAAGAAGCAGGAAGCAGCAAGATACAATTAGGAGGTCATACTTACATGCTGTTGCCTAATATCCTCCCAAGAACCCTTTATGTTTAAATTAATTCCACATTACCTCCCTTTAGACAGACAAGGGAAGACTCAAAAAATGGAGACTTGGAACCTGAGCAGAATGGGCAAGAGGGAAGATCAAAAGCCACCACTTCCTCTCAGAATGTCATGTATGGTCCCCCTTGCACTGGCAAGTGTGGGAACAGAAATGACTGATGAGGCAAAAACACTTTCTAATGTGAGGGTCTAACGTCTATAGGTGAGGAGCCAGGGATTTAGCTCAGTGGTGTAAGTGCCTGCCTGGCAAGTGCAAGGTAATGAGTTTGATCCCTGGTACCAAAAAAATTAAAAAAAATAAAGTCTATAGGTGCACCTCATTCCTTCAGGGCCTTGCCTCCTAATCCCCCTTAATCCTTTCTGCTTCTCCTCTAGAAGTCAAGGAAAAAGCAGTCCACAAATACCGCATTGCGTAGGCAGCTAGTGGAGAGTAAAGGGGGCCTTGAGCCTCGCCTCAAGAAAAGACTTTCTCCAAAGGGAGGCACAGGATGAGCTTCTTTCTTCAAAGAAACAGAAGATGCAGGCCTAGGTTCAGATCAGAGATCACTCTCTAAAAATACAGCACCTTCTTCTACTCCCACTCATCCAGGCATCCAGGGCCTTCATCCTTCATTAAATCAATCTTTCTCTCTTTCTCTCTCTATCTCTCTCTCTCTCTCATATCCTGGTTGAAGAGGGTGAGTGATATTTTGTGATTCAGAGACAAGCACTAGACAACACAATGTTACACCCTCAGGACAAATGTAGGCAGTAGACCACTGTGACCAGAAGCAGTGACCCCTATGTCACCTTCTTTTCTTCAGGGTTCAGTCCTCCTCCATGAAAGAGAAGGAACTGTGGAATTCCCTCAGTGCAAGGCAATCTGCATGCATTTCTTTTCTTTCTTTAACCACAATCTCCCCCAAACCTGACAGGAAGCAGATGGACCCTGTGTTTGTTGACACTGTTTACGCCTGAGAGGTGCATGTGGTGTAGAGCAGGCTCCCACAGCCACAGCAGGACATGACGGCTCAACAGCCAGCTCCTCCAGGGCCAGCAAGCCCTGAAGGAAAAAAAGAAGACATTCCTTGCGCTGGTGAGGAAGTGGTGTTATTTTTAGTCCCCAAAGCAGCACAAAGTGGCAAAGTCTGTAGAAGAGAGACAACACTTGGAGAGATGGAGGCTGAAGGAGACAAAATTCAGGTTTACAAGAGCCCTTTAAGGTAGCTGACGGGAAAAATGTGCCCAGAAGATCTGCTGCAGGTAGTATAAAGAGTGGGTGGGGGGACTTCCGAGCAAATGCTTCCTTCATGGACAACTCGTCGTCCCTCTCCATCAAGCACCGAATTGGGATCACTCAGATCTCCTGCTCATTCCATCCCAGGTGGCAAGGTCATTAAGAAGCAATCACTTGTCAAAACAGGAACACTCCTCCCCATTACAGCAAGATGGTTAGGCTCAGCACCCACCCCAGGACCAACAAGGTTGCACCTCCCCTCCCCAGTCTACCCCTGGGTTAGAAAGATGGGAGCCTCCACAATTGGGGGGAGGGGTGGTCAGATGAGAATGCACACGGAGGAATGCACACAGAGAGGGGGGCAGAGGAAAGGATGCAGGAAGAGACCTCCACCGCACACACTCAGAGAATGCCACTAGCAGCATTTGCAGCCATCCCCTAACCCCATCTTGCCTCAGACCAGTATAAAAGGCGAGCCCCAAGAATTTATTAAACCATTCCTCCAAGAAAATCCCCACCCTTGGTCCTGCTGCTGGACAAGGGCCCACCATCACTCAGCAACCCCCACCAGTTAACCGCCTCCAGCCCCCATCATCCATGCCAACAGCTGATCCTTTACCATTTCTTGTCACCCCAATGTTTCCATTCTTCATTTCCCTCCCCTAAACCTTCACCTGCCCTCCACTCCCGCACCCCACCCGCGCCAAGTGGGGGCAAGCAGACTGAGGCACATGCACTCCCTGGCCACAGCCAAGGTCATTTATCACTCATTCATGGGGGGTGGGGGGTGCAAGGTGAGCCAGGGAACTGGAGTTTGGGAATCAGATTCTACCTAACAACGCCCTACCAGGCTGATCTCTGCAGAGGATCGTGAGGGCTTGGTAAAGAAAAACACACAACAACTGAAATAAATGCCGGTTTCCCAAAGCATCACCAACCCCTTTTCCCCTAGAGCGAGGCCGGTCACCCTCCCCTTAAGCAAAACATCGGAGGATAAAATGGCTGCAAGGCAAAGCAAGGATGCTTCTGCCAGGACGGGTGGAGGTGAAGACAGACAGGGTCTCACCTGGGGTGGGCTCCC